>LUCH01000013.1:490659-525482 GCA_013368495.1 Paragonimus heterotremus | reverse complement strand
AAAGGTTATTGTACAGGAATGAAACATCGTTTGCAAACAAAAATAATGAAATCTCTACAAACCTTCAATGACAAACGTACTTTGGCGGGCGGAATTAAAAATGAATTTCTCAAAAAATGACACGAAAATGTTGCTAGAAGGGCTTATGGGGTCACATAAGAAATGAATTATAAAATTATACAAGTTCAATGTAAACGTTGCAGATTGAGTAGGTTTGTATTATTTTCCGCGGGGCGCCCTATTTGAAAAGTTTCCGATGTGGCTGTTGGCGTTGAACTTGCTATTTTCCCTCTCGCCATGTTTGAGTTTCTACGTGGATATTGATGCCAATGCTGAAGAATGCTTCTATGAACGAGTTACAAAGGGTCAGGCAGTGATATTGCATTTTGAAGTAGCTGAAGGAGGCTTTCTAGACATCGATGCTCATGTAAGAAATAATTAGTTCACTTACGTCAGATTTACGCACCGGATGGTAGCACGATATACAGCGAAGTGAAAAAGGCAAATGGTCGTCCAAAGTTTATTGCCAATAAAGATGGTGATTACAAGTATTGCTTTGGCAACAAGATGAGTTCCTTAACGCCAAAAGTTGTGCTTTTTGATATGGAAATAGAAGAGGATCATCTAAAGAGTGATGAGAAAGATGATGGTAAGTGAAGTGTCTTCCTAGCCGACATTTTCAGAGGCGCACAAGAAACTTGTCACTATGATAAATGAGCTGTCTCATTCAGTCGAATCTGTCAAGTTGGAAATGGACTACGTCGCACTTCGTACCAACATACACTGGAACAGTATGCATATTTATCCATCAAACTCATTTTTCAGTCAATCAAAATACAAACTTCCGGGTCGTCGTTTGGGCCGCATTTGAAGCGTTGTTGATAATTACAATGAGCGTCGGGCAGGTGTTCTATCTCAAGCGATTTTTCGAAGTTCGACGTCTCGTATAGAAGAAGACTTGAAATGTCGGGTTAATTTCTATTTATTTTGATCTTGTCAAGGTGCTTTTATATGATCGGGCAGTTTCTTCCTTCACTCCTGTAGTATTTTTGTCCCTTGAATTCCTGTTTGCCGCTGTTGTTATTCCTACTTGTTGAATATTACTTTGTGATATTTTGGTTCATCTTTTATCTAAGTAACCTGTATGTCTTACAGTTGACTCTCCTTATGTGGTCAGAGCACTATCGACGTGAACAATGATGAAACTCACTAAGATTTAGTAATTGTAGGATCAAGCGAACCGAAGGCGGCCGGTTATGAATAACGCAACGAGTAAACAAGGAGTATGTTGTTGACCTGCAAGGTCAATGCGAGAGCAAACGAATAACAAGACGAAACGATAACATATCAAAACGACAAGCGAGCACGCAGCGGGGTCGTACGTTTGAGTGCCTGGGGTACTTGTCGGTATCCCTACTCGTTCAACTAAACGTTTAAGCACATACAAAAGTTGGAAATGAAAAAACGGCAGTCGTAGCTTCAACATAGTTTGCAATGAACGAATGGAGTCGCTATATAGTTCTTCTCCTAAAAAGCAATCAGAGTGTTGACTGACAATGTTTCCGTTAGCCGGAGCTGTTGGCACGAGCATGAGTGGTCCAGTTTAAACCTGCCATGCATCTCGCGTCTACGGTCGGTGGAAGAAAAAGAGAACACTTGGAAGTGGTTTGGGGGAGCACGGTTAGGAAGGCCGGTAATCATAGGTAAGCAGGGGAATTGGGGACAGGCAAGTTGTAATCGACTTAGTAGGATCGTAACTATTTGCATCCATCGCAGGCGGTCCCTGCAGAATTTTGAGTTTCCCAGCGTCCTCTTGCCGTGCGCGGCCGCAGCGTCCCATGCAGATGATGAAGGGTTAACCTTCAGTATCTAGAATATACAGTGCTTAATAATGGAAAGCTGTGACTTCACCATTGCGTTCTAACATCAAAGTCCTATCACAGCGCATGGGTAAGCGGGACGGACATGTATAGGGCGGGTGTAAAGGTCGTCGAGGAGTAACCGTACGCACCAGAACGTGAGAGCAAGTTGACAGGCGAGAATATACGTATGCTGGCGTCACCTGTTCCTTTGATGTGGTCGGTCGGAGTCGTCTCATGTGCCGTGCCGTAATCCTTGAAGTTGATGGCTCCCGTTGCGCGTGGGACAACCGTCTCTCTGGGTAAACGTAAGGAGCACCCATGAACTAACTGGGCGGGGGTGGTATGCGGGTCGGCCTTCAGCGTGTTTCAGATACCTAACAAAACTAATGGCAAAGTCACGTGCCACAAAGGGTTGTTGCTAACCGCTAACAAGCTTCAATTACCGATGAAAACGTCCAACTAACCGTCGGCTGCCGGATGGTAAGGTGTGCGAATTCTACTACAGCCTAGTTTGTGTGGAAGGGACGTAAGGGCTAAGTCAAAATGTGATCCGCGATCGGTGGTCACTACAGCGGGACGACCCAACGTTCCAGGAATGCTTGTGCGACGGTTTTCGACGAGCCTTTCGTAATTGGTATAGCTTCCGGCCAACGTGTAAATCTATCTGCATACGTCGAGATATACGTACACCCATTCGAGGGTGGCAAAGTTCCGACCGGCGCTCATCGGGGACTGCAAAACTCCCTACTGGGGTACGCGTGTGATGATGAATTTTGTACAGTTAGCAGTGTATGCACGCTTTGGCCCATGTGCGGACGTCGTGATTGGCTTTGCGCCAGACAACGCGCTCGATGACCATTTTGACTGTTGAACGTATGCCTGGGTGAGACATGTTGTGCAACTTGTCAAATATTCGGCGGTGGAAAGCCAGTGAAATAACCAGGCGAAGGATGTCTCGGATGAATTCATGGGAACGCTATCTAGCTTAAGGGAACTAGACTGCTCTTTTTAGGGCTTGTAAGTACTATTGAGTTAGCTTATTCCAACACAGGTCGGATATAGATTACACAAAGGTTTTGGAAGGCTTTCTTTTCTATGGGGGAGATGCCCGTTTACTTACACCTAACGCAGCGTAGCCCTTTTGCACTACCTTTTCATGGTGGTAAGAAGAAGACAATGGATGACAGTCTTGTTTTTAAATCTGTGGTACCCTTTAAAACTCTTGAAACAGTGTGTCGTGAACACGTTTTTTGAATTTCCACCGAGGTGCATGTGTACACACGTCGTCACCAGTGGAGAGACACCACCCCTGTGATCATTGCTTGACAACACCAAGATCAACTTGAATGGTAGAATAATAGGAATTTCGCATTCTGAGGTCATCCGCATGCAGCAAGTGGTAGATGAAGATCACTTGCAATCCATCGTGAGTGCGGTCCGTCGACTAGTTTCTGAAAATATTTCGATTGTGTTGGTTGACCTAAAGGGTTCGCTCCGAGTGTCACTGAGCGGAATCAACTGGTGGGGTAATGTGGTCTCTACACCTTTTGAGAAGAGGGATGTGAGCGATTGAGTTCTAACACTTAAACCTCTTCCTTGTGTAGAGTCATAGTTGGTAAATGAGACAGTTCTTATCAAAACAAACCCGGGTAAGCTGAGTCACTGAATTAATGATATGCAAGTGGTAGTGTTATTGCGAATAAACATTCGTACCCGTTGTGTGACGTTGCTAGTAGTACGGGATGAATACCTAATGAGGTGCATCGTTTTCGACTTGCAGACTATTTGTGACTAGACTCCTCTAGACCGCGAAGACAAACCTCGCATCTTACAAGATACTATTCAATCGTTTCTCCGTACGTTGCGTCATGTATTACACACAATCATCCAGCTTGTTGAAACCCCTTGATCATTAAGAAGTCCTCAAAGTTCATCTAGCGCGGAAGATGAGCTTTATTTGAAAGTTCACAGAGTGGCACGCCAGGCAGCGAAACTAAATCAACAAGGTGGCTTGTTATGTTTGATGAGGACATTTTCGGATACGGGTACTCGAACATAAAATCGAGTATCTCCCACCAGTAATCACTATCTGTTTGTTGCGAGTCACCCGGTGCTGGGTTCGTCAAAAGGTTGCCTGGCTGTAATCTGACCATTCTTTAACGTGGGTTTGTGCCCGGCACATAACACGGTTCCGTGCAGTTAACTCATGTTGAGCAATGTGTTTGAGAAAAGCCAAAAGAAAGTACATCAGTCGCTATAGGGAAAGCGAAGATGTTCGGTACGCCACCAATATATCTTATTTTCTGCGTTTGGTGTTATACATGAAAGCCGTGGGACGCTGGTCAGTAATAGGTCCGAAATGAGTTTCACTTGGATTTTTTCCAGTTTTTGGATGACCATTATCACGTAATCTCTTACTCTGGTGTAACTGTAGCTGTTAATCGGAGATTTTCTTGAAGAGAAGTCAACGAGTCATCCGTCTCCATTTTGTGCGCCGGTGATGGCAACGTTGAAAGCCCCAGTTTAGAGTGCCCGTTTAGTTTTGAAAGCCCTTGTGACCACGGCGACGTTTACTATTTCCATTGTCCCGTTTTCAAGGGCAATTACCCTATTCCGGCATTGGTAAGGCCCCATCATACTCAATGGGGTGTATTTTAAAAGAAAACGCCATACTCCTTGCAACTAGTACGCGAACATCCGTGTTTCTGATTGCTGTGATTTCAGATCGTGCGAGGGCCCCCACTCTTGCAAAGACTTGTACCTTTCTGGTTTAAATTTTATAGTTCCTGCAGCAAGTACTTGACTTGTGATCGATGACCAAGTCAGAGACATGACTTCTAGCACTCGGTGGAATATCTCGACACACTGGCGAGATATGGATAAAGCCCCTAGCAGATAGCTTACGGAAAACACGAACAGCCGAACGAGTCATCACTTGACGAACTTGGTTTATCGAGCGACAATTGGCAAGCAAAAGTCGACAGAAAACGTCGACCACACACAAAACCAGATAGAAGTGTACATAATATTTAAATGAAAACCTCGCTGCATTGTGAAGTGGGATTCCGGTTCATAAACACGAGCGTGTGAGTGGCGCGGTAACGTGCGAATTGGACAGTAAATACCTTGCCTTATTGAATGACGTCGCTACAATCTAACAAGGATTTTTTCGACGTTGAGGTGCCTTTTTTATTTGTAGTCAGACCACGTCTTTCTGTTACAACTATTGACTTCGTCAGGTTCATATCTTGTTCTGAAGGGTCATTGCTACTATAGGGGCGTTATCCGCATAGGTGCTCTCTAGGTTTCCTTCCGGATATTCGCATCATTGATCGTTGGTAACTTCATAAGATTTTTGACTCGTTTCCTTTGTTAAGCTATTTTAGTGCCTACGTGCACTAAGTTTACGCTTTCCCAGGCATACGCAACGACTATCAGACCCGAAATAAAAATACCAATAATTGCGGGGGACCGAAAATATATTATACGATAATTAAAATAGGTCGCGATCAGCGCCAAATGACACCGATAAACAGAAGTAGCTAGGGAGGTTGAGGATCCGACCGTCGAGCAAGCCGAAAATGTGTGTATGGTGCCATTGGCGCGCATAGGCCGATAAGCATGCAAACAAACAAACGCCATCGCATGCATCAAGCAGACGGCAGGCAAAGATCCTGTTTGCAGTGTGAACTGAGATTTTGAGAACAATTTTACACATCGTACAGCAGTCAGACCGGGGTTATCTCCAGGTCACTACACTATTGTATCTTGGATAACGATCATCTCCGTGTAAAAACTTGCGGATTTGACGGAAATAAAGTTTGACTTTTCCGTTGAGAGATCCATGGATACTGGTATTTCCGTCACGTGCGGACTATGGGTGACGATGCTACGTAGTGTAGGCACAATGGTTCTGTGAAATGACCACAGTTGTCTCTATATCGATTGCATTGTTTATCTCCAACTTTTCACTTTTCAACAGTCTGGTGGATGGGATTGTAAATGAAACTACTAATGGATACGTTAAGTAGATCCCGACCGCGTTTATGATTACTCTGAGTTCAATGCTTCACCAACCCCAAATAATAGGAAGCCGATAATATGTGCAAGTTGCTTGTTATTAGGTCAACCGATAAAAGAAAACGGTACGGCGTGAAAGACACAACACGTTAGTGAGGGAATGTCACCGGAAGAAGCCACACAGAATATGCCAAAATTACAGTGCTTTTCCCTACGTAAAATAGTATCCCTTTTCCAGTTTATTGTCTCAATTTCAACTTAAGACGTCTCAGTTAACTGGGTCTAGGCAATCCAGCTTTGTTTACTCCCTACAACTGACGGGACCACGTCCTCTCACTCTGAAAAAGCCAACTAATTCCTGTGTTTTTCGGCCTATCCGTGTAAAAATTAGCCGTTCGTCGTTGAAATCGAGCAACCCAGTTGGAACGTCTTAAACTGACATCGATACATTTTAAATTGGAAAAGGTATGGAATAATAATAATGGATCATCCAAGCGATCACTGCGTGTAACATTGGCAATCTTCAAATCGCAGTCCTCCGCCTGAAATCTTAGTTCCCATAAGAGTTATTCCAAGCTCCTCTATGTCTTTTGTTTATAGGTTGCTAGCAGATTGTATATGAAAAATCTCCTTTTGGTCAAAGAGGAGTCCTTCAAGAGTGGAAATTGCAGTAGCTTAAGTATGATACCAATCGACCTGACTGTTGATTAGCAGTGCTGTGGGTTTAGCTTCCGCGATTAGCGCCTGATGATAGAATCAAGGAGATTCAATACCAGTAATTTAAAACAACAGCTGCTTCCGGTCAATTTGGAACAGCATCAAGGCGCTTCGGTTTACTTGTGTAAGATCAATAAATCTGTATGGACGAACCGGTTACAGAAGGGTTTAGATCATCCGTGACTTGACTAAAAGGTCAAAGACCCATATTTGAAGCTTCTTCGTCTGATAAAAGCTTAGATGCAATTAATACGACGGAAAGCTGCGTGCCTACCAAACACAGCATAACGAGAGGTGTATTCCTGGTAGTATGTAAGCACGCAACTGCGAAAGTCGAAGTATATTGCACAAATTCTTTCAGCACCAAACGAAGCGTTTCATATAGCTTTAAACGAGTTTTATGGTGGGAAATGCTTTCTTGACGATAGTATTGAGAAAATACAACGAATCGCATACGTTCGAGTGATTCATAATCTTGACTTCAAGTACATTTTAGGGTAAGATATTGTCGACCTGATGCAGTATTGTACAGGTGCGGATTATTTAGAACATGATATACGGTTATTTTCGAAGTATATCGACATGAAAATGGCTGAAAATTCTTATTTTGGGGTTGTTAAGTATAGAACACTTCGAACGCGACGAGATTTAATAATCTTTGGAAGTGTGAGCATGTAGAAATGCTGCTTACCAGGTATATAACTCGAAGTTGGACGAACAAGAATAATACGGACCAGATGAGGTCACTCACACACCACTTTTGATAGTTGTGGATTTACAGTCCCTCACGATTCACCGAGAGCGTACCCATATGAATTCAGTCCATCTTACTTGACCGAATGAGTTTCAATTCTACGATGAAGGTGTTAGCCTTGACAGGGAATTATGCGGGTACGTTGTGATAATTAAGTGTGTCCATTTGTCTGTAGCTCCCAGGATCACGATAATGAGTGTGAACATTTTGGTTAAAAATGCTGGCTTACAACTTCCTAGAAACCGTAAGTATTCTTTACATGTTTCTGATCTGTAGACAACACCTTCAGAAACACGTACCGATGATCTGTTGTACAAAGATCCAACCTTCCCAGATGGTTCGTTCTCGCTTGACTTCGGTCTAATTTTTGTACAATTTTATTAACACTATATCCTCTTGTTTTTGCTTGGTTTTTAGCGTAGACACCTATTCTACACGCTATTAACTTAACTGGAATTGTGGTATTGTTGAATTCAACTAATTTCAGTCATTCTGATTAGGTTCAGTTGATTTCAATTGCACCTCGACTCTTCTACCAGTAAACACAGACGATTTGTCTGACGGCGTCAGCAAGTAAAAGTTATGGTCTCCTAACAAGAAGACTTGGACCATTTATTTGATTACATGGGTTTGTTAGACGCATTTGTGTAGATTAACTGAGTGGTTTCTCACTTTGATGTTCCGTCTCGTGAAGAAAAAATAGTTCCGTAGACTTGTGTTCAAGTTCTCACCTTATACGGTTTGCTTGTTATTCATGTTTTTTTGGAGTTGTGGTCTTGGTCGTGAAATTTTTCTTCAGGAGGTGGTGGTGAAATTCTACCGTTTCACGTTTGGGTGGTACGCAAAACAGCCACGTGCAGTAGATGGAAGAAAAGCAAGTTTTGGTGGTATGATTGGCATATCCTGGATACTGGTTACATTTGTCAGACGACATAGACCAGGCGCATTTCGATTCCAACGGTACTAGTAACGGAGCGCAAATAAAATTTATAAATCTGTATATATGCCTATTTTATTGAGATCTGTTGTTCACATACTTCGAAGACACAACTTGTCTGAATAACTCCTACTCACAATGAGTCCCGAAGTAGTTTGTCTCATACGTGATGTATTTTGATCCAGTTTGTTCTGTTGCACAGTCACCTGAGTGAAAGATGAGGTGTTGTCAAGTGGCGTTGACATGACAGACGTTTAAATTGCTCAGGCCAACCCATGACCTCTAACGTAGATGTTTGTGTTGACGTTTTTCAATAGTGGGAAGAAAATATCTAGCTTACTGTACTGCTTTGGTAATGGATGTTTTATTCCTTATTGACGTTTCTCATTTTTAATCAGTTATATCGTAACCTAGACACTTCTCGTTGTTTACCCCACCTGACGTAGGTTGTGTTTTTAAATTGTCTACTCGTTGCTATATAAGTAGGTGGTTGCAACAAAACGAATACGTTGGACGCCGTTGAATCCCGTTGAACACTCCGGCGTAGTTTAGAAGTAGCATTTTGTGGCACTAGCCTGATGTTGGAATCAATTCCATGTTTTACTGGCAGCACAAGTCCGAAACGAGCGCAGTGGTCTTTGCAGCGTATGTACACGGATTTCTTTTTGTGCAGCGAGTGCATAAAAGGAGTAGTTGACAGCGGTTGGTATTGGTCGTAATAATTCGATCAACCGGAACGAACACAGTATCAAGTATCTACTACAATCTCGTAGGACCAGGACAAACAGGGTAAAAGATTTAAGCTCATCACTACTCACGGTAACCCATTGGTGACAAGGCCAATCACGTTGTTGTAGAGTCACATCCCGTTTTTCGAGACCATTCCTGTGAGAGTCTACGCAACATTACAGTATTCAGCCCACATATGATGTTTGTGCCAAGTAGCAACATTTTCTGGTGCAACAGCTGGAGGCAAAATGTCAATGCTTTGGTTAATATTCAATGGGTCAAGAAAATTAAAATCTGTCAAGTCTAACTTAATGCAGCAAACCGTTAGCGCAGAAGGCATGAGCATCGCACATTTCAGACCAACACAGTACATGCACTGATGACTGTTTCTGGTGGTTCGGCAGAAGATAACGCCCATGAACTCTATTTCTGACAGACCGTCATGAGGTCACACCAGAGTGATCCTGTGATTTCTGACTTTCATATAAATCGTTGTTCAAAACACCCACGAATAGTTTGTTTGAATACTAGATTGGAGTGCTGCTTCACTGATCTCCATTATTTTAACCAGTGAATGCCTCCTTGCATTGTGACTAGCCTGCGATTGTTGAATTCATTTGGCACTCCACAATGAGTCACGTAT
The DNA here is from genome assembly GCA_013368495.1 of Paragonimus heterotremus. Lineage (NCBI taxonomy): Eukaryota > Metazoa > Platyhelminthes > Trematoda > Plagiorchiida > Troglotrematidae > Paragonimus > Paragonimus heterotremus. The sequence continues at coordinate 515,820 of LUCH01000013.1, read as the reverse complement.
AGTGTTTCAGCTTGCGTTTCTCTATGGTTTAAACAAGTGTTCGAGTTTCTTTCACCATGTAGTGTGAAGCCACTTTTCAGTGTCAGAAGCTTTATTGTATTGTCAATCTTACAAACAGTTTATTTTCTCTTGAAACCCGGCGGTATATTCGCCTTACCTGTATGTTATTTCCACTGGGTTCCTAGTCCTCTATATGTTTTGTTCGGAAATGTGGTTGGGTGATACTCTATAGGTTATCTTAATCACGAAGCCTTTCTGATAAATTTTCTATGAATTGGTTGATTGTTTCATTGGCAACAAGCTGTCTAAAATGCTCTCTACATACACACTGCACTGTACCATCAAAACTGGACTCTACGTCCGCTCGCCCTTAGCTTGGATGATATGTGTGAGTTGACTTCACATTCGTAGTGTACAGTAAGCAGCTCTAAACGCCAAAAAATGATGGTCACATGGTTCAAATCAGCATATCGTGTTAAAACATGCTGAATGAGTTGAATAAGACAAGGAAATCATGGATTTGCATGTTGTTTTTTTAAAGCGTTGTGTAATACTGCTATTGTCCTTGCGTTCGGTTTGGCCAAATCCCGAGCCACATTCTACTGCACGTTTGTTTTCGGCTGTCATACTGGCGTCCTGAAGCGCTAGACAACAGAGAAAAATGAAACACTGATGAGCAATCAATACAAATGTGGAGAAAGCAGATGCTGGGGTTGTTGATCCTTACATGCCCTGCATGCTGGTAAGCGACGTGTACTCGTACGAGGTCTCAATATAAAGACTATTACGTAGAATATCTTCGACATGCTTACAAACGAGTGAATGTGCCTTTTTCGTGGGTTAAACTTTCCCGGTTGTCTAGAAATCAGTTCTTTACAGAAATCACCGACGTTAAGCACTGTAATAATCTGGAGGACATAGTTGGCTGATGCTTTCATACTCATGTAGATTTTTCGGTCAGTCCTTTTCGAAATGAAGCAGCAGACTCGAGTTTCACTTCTGTTGTAGCTTATCAGTAGTGTACTTTCTCACTGCGATCGGGATTCAGACTCTGGCACTGTTGTCATGACGCAACCGCGTTGACCACTGTGCCACCGGCCTCACGTTAGGTAGGATCGAATTATCGTATGCAAACTTTAAGCCGCATTCGTTATTCGATAACGCTCACATTAACCGATCGCATCGAGAGAAGACACACTACCTGTTCTATTAATTCCAATCGATGATTCCACGATTATGGGTTTTCATCAAATTGATATTGGGCTTGTTAAGTGATATTTTGATTACTGATGAGTAGTAGTGGGTGTGATTGGTATAAGTTGAACATCAATGTCAATTGATTCCGGTTTTTACATTTTTATAAACTTCTCAACCAACCCCTTTCGAATAGAAGCACTCTATCCGTGTTTATTATGTCAACCAAATCCTCTACATCCTGTCAGTGATCTAGATACCATCACAACTCATATTTTTGAACCGTTTAAAAATTTTGAGAATAACAATGGCGTAAAGTTTAGCGAACAACCTCAATTTCACTGTGTCAGAAGCCACAATGGAGTACTCAAAGCGTAGGCGATATTTATGAGATCTTCTGAAAGTACGTAATTAACCATGTCAGTTTGCTTGCACAAAACTTGTTCCCTCGTGATATACCCCTCTGGATCCTAACCTCCCACCCGAATATACCACAAACTGACTTGGATAGTGTATCGAACGCAATAATACAGACGACCCGATACCAGGGATTAAATTCAGCCGGTTGCTTTGTCTGTGCACCTATATCGTATAAGCTAGGCTCAACGATTAAATTTGTTGCAAGAAAAAAAGGTTTGTCAATGAAATCCCTGTTTGGGTCATTGCTTACAAACATGTTCCTGATGAAAGTCGACAGTTAACATCAGCTAAAGGTAAATACATGTAAACACGACATTATGAATGCTGAAAAGTAGTTGAAGGCTTAACCGATGTAAACTGAACACCACTCTAGGGTGACAACAGATTTCGCGTTCAAGTAAACCTTTTAGCTTACTCCTTTTTGAAAAGATGTAGTAGACTCGGTCGTGGTATTGGTGTGATAAGTACTTACCCGCATACATTTTTAGCGTTCAAACAGGTCCGTGAGAGCTATAAATCGTGATATCGGTAATTCTGACAGTAAGGTGTGACCTGACTAATAAATATGTACGAGGAGGAAAATCCGAGCAGACGGGGAGGAATCAAGAAGAAGAAAGGTTATATGTATATGGACGTTGGAGATCACGATATCAAATCTCGTGAGCAAACTTCAGTTAGACCAAACTGTGCTCCAGGACAGCAACATTTACTCGGTTAAGTCTAGTATTTAAAAAGGGAGCTCACATTGAGTACTGGACGATTTATTATGACGTTTCAAATCCACAGTGAGATCCGTTATCAAACATATAAATGTGTTGGAATATATCTAACACGTAATGATCGCATACGGTGGTAAACCTGCCACAGCATGATTGAAAAATAGACAGTTTGCAGGGTATAAAAGGAAGAAATGTGGAGAGATAAAGAGGGAAAAAAGTGTAGTGATGCATACAGAGATTCACGGATTCCTGGTCACATCAGACAGCGTCCTCAATCGAAGGTGTTCATTTTAATTCGGGTCCTAGTCAGGAAACCGGTAGTGCCTTATTGAAACGAGCTTCAGAGTGAGTGCCTTCATATCCGAAACCCAAATTATGCGATGTCTACTAGGCTACAGCTTCCAGCCCAACCCACCACTGACAAACAAACCACAATGCGGCAGGCGAGGGGTTAGCATCCGTAAAGTGTGGCCGGGCCGACAAAGCCCGTGAGACGAAATCATTGTGCCTGAAGGATGACAGAGTCTGTCTACTCCAGAAACACATCGTCGAACTCCATCACTGCTAACATAGTGATCTCACCACCGCTAATGCTTCGGAGGCAACGATAGTGGGAAACGGGCAATCAGTGGACGTCTTCCGCGAGGATGAATCAGGTTCCTCAACCTTGCAATGGGATAGCTCATACAGTGGCCATGTAAACTCGGTCTTTCACAGGAAAACTGGTAACTTGGCGATGGCACAGATGGCGTAAGTTGGCAAACGCCATCCAGGCCTTTGTTATGCGATTAGTGATCCTATCAGAAATTTCACCAGCGCCGTTACAGCTCCCAGGGTACAGAAACTTCTCAACTACCCCTAACGGCTCACCACCAGGAATGTGATCAGGCGCCGAATCCTGACAGCCTTGCAACAACATTTGCACTTAGAAGGTGCAAAGAGCGTACCAAACTGATGAAGTGAAACCTCTAGTCTATCTAAGCCATCCTGGGCTCCTTGCGAGTCTCCACAGGTTACAGCAGTGTCGTCTGTACATTCCGTTTCGAAGTCAAAGACCTGAGAAGAGTGTCACGCCATCATACTTGCAGGCCATCAGACACACTTTAAAATCACATTTATTGCAAAGTAGAATGAAAAAAGAGAGGTTGAACAACATTCCCACATTCCATTTGAGGTGATAAAGGTCGGTGATACGCTACCATCAGCTCTAACTCGGCCCGAGGCCTGACAGTAAATTGTTTTCAGTATGTCGACTTATTTCTCAGGTGTACCTTCCCTCGATAGGTAGAGTGTGACTCTGTCAACTGAGCCGAAGGTCCCTCTGATACTTAAAAACAATCACTTAATATCCTCTGCTTAGTTAATCGGCCCTCTCATTTTTTTACTTAAATTTATACTCACGTTTATCACTTATTCAACTGTTCGATGACTTCATTTAATCCAGAAGTAATAGACTTGAACTCTGTGTAATACTCGGAATTGGGGACTTCGAGTGACCCTAGAAATCGTACTCGGATTGAAACCTCTCACGCAAGTAATGAGTAGAAGACCTCGTACTGGTTGCAGTAAGTAGTTCCTATTCATGAGACAAGAAGCCGAATTTATAGATTTACAACAGTATTAAAGAAATTACATCCAATCACTGGCTGATCGTAGACACATACAAAGTCACAACCTACGTTATTTGGTGCAATACAGAACAAAGGAATTAGCGAATAATGGAAGATGTAACACTGAGACTGTTTGTCCAACGCTGATGTAGTATCTTTGACGTGACGTTTGGATTGGACCTCTGTTAAATATTCTATTTTGTCGGTGTTTGAATAGGCGGTGAATCGCGTAGATTTTCATCACAGAAACCTAGGTTGGTCCTTAAGGATATGTTCTTCGCGCGTTTCGCTTAGTCTACGAAGTATAACGACTGTAATCAGTTTTGACATAATACAAATCAGGCTAATCCCATGGCGATTCGCATACGACGTGAAAATGGAGATGGTGTTAGATAAAACGCGGTCATTTGGATCGACTTCCCCGATTCAGAGTTTCCGGAGAACAGCCGTCAGTATCTTGATTACGATTGTGTTCAGAACCCCAAATAGGTCAGGAAGGTGTTAGGCTGGATAGTGTCATGTGGTGTTTCTGGAACTTGATCTTAAGTGAGACTTTCGTTTCCGAGGGCGGAAGAACGTCAGTAGACCAATTAATACAGACGGAGCCCGAAGGCATAGTCGATAATGCGGGGGTTGATAGGTCAGCTATTGTTGAAAGTGCGCAGTCCAGCATCTCAAGCGTCGTTGGAGGTCATGAATAGACTCAACATTGGTCTCAAAGGTTGCCTCGGTCACATCTGGCCTCATGCTAACCGTTGTTCGGATGAGATGGAAAAACCTCAAGAGAGTTCTCCATAGCAACGGGTTGTTTCACCTCGTTAGCGCGTTGAGTCCATCAGATCTGGCGATCCTCTCGTGGTTGCTTACGGAATTCGAAAAGAGTGGTTTTGCAAACTGAATTTTACTCGGTGCTGTGTAGAATATTCCGGTGAGCGTCAAGAAGTTCCAGTGGTCACATAGAGACCCATCGGTTGCCGGCTGAACGAGCAGTAGTATTCTACGAGACAGTACTGCACTTACGCAGTGCACACCATATGTATGCCCAATGTGTTTCACTATCGTCTGATATTTGGGGCCGTGGATTAGAGGCATTCAGTTTTTCCTAGACTTAGAACACGTAGATCTCTCCCGGTTTAAATGTTAGTTCGTAGTTGACGACGAACTGGCCACCCACCAAAGTGCAGGGCGAACTCGACACATACTAGTTCATCATCAGAATCCACGCATGAATTCTAGATTGACTTGCAGTCCTATCAACAACCGCGCCAGGTGTGTCTGAGGGTTATGTGATAACTTTTTGTCCACGATTGACTCAGCGATAGAGATTGACGTGTGAAATACTGACTTTCAAATCGTCGGAAGTTATTACTTGCCAGAAACAGACTGTTATCGGCACAGAATTTCGACAAACGTTCTTCGACGTCTGTTTCACAAGTACCGCAATCGTGTTGGCCACCTCAGTGACGCTCGTTAGTACTTAGCCTACCTACCTGAGCGTTCAAGTCTCCGGCTATTGTCACATTATCTGTGCGCCGCCTACTTTACAGGAAGTTAGTGAGTCGGTGATAAAAATCATCTTTGTCTGCGTCTGGACAACAGTTTTTGGGAGCATATGCCGCAACACTAAACAGACAGCATCTGTGATAGGCGCCTCGCGATGTACCTTACTTTCGAGTCTGGCAAAGCAAAGATGGCTGCTGACGGTCGTCCAGTCAACCAGCGCCTTCTCTGCCTCCACGCTCAGAGTCACTCCAACGCCAGCCTGAATGGTGGCCTGAGCTACAGAGCCTCCAGACAAGTGCACAGTGTACGTGCAGGGTGAAGTGGCTGAAAAAACATTCATGTTTTAGCACTGAGCTAGAATCCTGAAACCGTGTTTTAGCACGACAATAAAGGTAGGTGCCAGCCAGAAAGTCCAAGATCGACAGAGCTGTTGTGACGCTTGTCGCTCGGAGCTAGTGGCCAAATTGGTTTATACTCATTTCGAATAGGGTCCAGCAATTCAAGGTACTCCGGCACAACTTGTCGATTTGCCGGAGCTTGTGATAACCACGGTGACTTGTACGCCGTCTTCTGAAGTTGTCCGTGGTTGACGGAGTAATAAAATGTCCTCATGCCATACGGACAGCATGCCAAAAAAAGCATGCTGCCCAGAAACCCATGTACGCTCGTTGGGGGCATCTGAAACCCTTTTGTGGTGAGGTGACATACGCCATGTCGTAGTACCGTCGAACAGCTTATGTGGCATTTTGTAGGAGACCCGGTTGCTAATTATGAATCCATCACGCTCCGGTAGTACTACCGCTCATTGTCCGCGATTGCTTATTCGCCGGGATAAACGCGTTTATCTCGCAGTTAGTCCCAACACGATAGGCCATTCCCCAGTCCACGCCATGGCGAGGCATCAGATGGCGTTGAGCTAACCCATCGGTTTATCCGGGCGTGAGATATCGACCTTAAGAATAAACCGCTGGTACGTAGCATTCTCCAAGAAGGAATTCGTATGAATGATATTAAGACCGCCAACACGTGGTTGCGAGACGCAGCACACATCCAGTTTAGGACTCCATGGTGTGTTCGTTATAGCGGCTTATTAATCGATTTGTCGGAGCGTGCTACATGTTTATCAGTTGCCTTATCTTGAATACATAGAAATTAGAAGCGGAGGAGAAAGAAACTGGAAGCGAATTGACGTTTATCGGAGCAACAATAATTTCTGGTACTTTTTAATCACTCATGTAACAAAAAAGGGTTGTCTTGGGGGTCTTTTCCGTAGGCCTTGATTCACTATCCTGACTTATGGGGCAACAAGGTATTGACTTATCTTCAGAGACCTTACTGCTGTGTCCATTACCCAAAGGTCCGATTCACCCGATGGTAATTAGACAGCCAAATTTGGGAGCGCCATGAATAGGACATGGAAGTCAGATTTCGCTTGCTGCTTTGCACACTGGATGTATTCGAAGGTACAAAATGTATTTAAGAAGTACCCTACAGTTATCCGAAGCTTTCATTAATGCTCCGTTGATCAAACTGAATAGTTAGATGATCGGGTTGTTGTTCGAAAATACACTTTCATACTTTTGAGGAGAACATAATTGCAACTAAAAAACAATTTTACTGTATGATTGTCCTACCGTGCCTCACCATCTAAAGTCTCCCACGCGGTAACTCCTGCGACATGCAATCCTAACAGTGTAGTTGGTTTTCATCCAGCTGCTTCCATTTGACCTAACTAACATTGATGCGTTCGACAGGGTCGAGACTCTAGTCGGTATGGCAGTCCGAATCAAGGCAGTAGCCAAGCTCTACTACCATGTATAGTTAGCATAACAGGCGATAATGCAGTGTACTGTAATATGAGGAGTAAAAAACTTAGATATGTTCGCTGTCTTAGCCAGCCACAATTCGAATGACTAAAACATGCCACTTAAATTAGAGGCTGAAATGAATTGCCAGTTGGAACTTATGGACTTACTCGCACAGCACAGTTCTAGTGGTTCATTTCAGCGATCGGTGAACGGGATAGAAATCTAGGGTGTTCTCTATGTTTAGGTAAATCGTTTAACCCTATTTGCATAAAAGTAAAGACTTTTCAAGCAAGCAATAGCTTGTATTCAGCCCGTTAGTTTGGATGGACACAGTGCACTTCGGACTGCTAGTTCGAGCTCTTGCGGCCGTAGCCAGTGCAAATTGGCAGTCCGAGGTGGACCCGTGTCCATTCATAATAACGGGGTGAAATCAAGCTATACCTCAATTACATAGAAACGCTCCCGTCGCAAACGTTATTCATAGTGTGATGGGTGATCAAATAGGAAGCGGGATCATTTCAACACTCGGTGGAATATCTAAACGTGGCGATCAGATATGTCCAAAAACCCGCAGCGAGTGAATTGCGGACAATACGGGGACCGGACGAGCCATCACTCAACGAAATCGAATCAACGAACAAGAAACGGCGGACAAAAAGTTCACGACGGAAAGCGCCAGCCCCAAACCAGGCCGAAGTGCACACGGCGTGAGAGTGGAAACCGCCGCTGCGTTGTGGACTGAAACTTCGATCCATAAACGTGAGTGCGCGCGTGATGTCGAAAGGTGGGAGTTGGACAATAAAGATCGTGCTTTATTGAACGACTTTTTGCTACAATAGAACTGGTGACGGAGCGGATAACCGTAGTTTCTTGTATCGCAAAACGTAACCGGTTCGATCCCCCACTCAGAATACCTCTACCTGATCAGTCCAAACAAAGGGGAAAATGGCCATGGAGTGTCGTTTTCAGAAGGAACATCAGGAAGGATTACCAGACTCATCAGTTGTTTCGACTTTCAAAGCTATCAGAGTACGTACGTAATAAAGTGTTAGTGACAAACTAACGTTTACACAGAACTGCCATCTGCCAAGTTATATAGACAACGTTGGGACGATGGACAAGCCGTACTGAACAGAAGAAAACCACGTGCAAGACTTTACTCTTCAGAACTGATAGGTTGATTAAAACCATCAATATGACGCCATTCACTGTTATTAGCCAAACATTGTTGCGTCAAATCAGGCGTTCTTTCCAGCCCCACTTCTGTGTTATGGGGAGGTCTGAACGATATTATGGTTGCTTGTAATATCCTCCTCCAAATGTGTACTCCTTTATTTGTTTTAGGGAAATAAATCGAGTCCGTCACCGATTCAGATGCCTATTTAAACGAGTCTGTAAGGGTCGCTTAGGTTAACGTAACGGTGGAATGAGCATATCGACAAATAGCACCATATCACTGTTAATCTGATTCGTTCTATCAATATGGCTAGCACATGTCGCACACTTATCAGCTTGGAGATTGCTTAATGAAGAGTATTAAGATACGGACTGTGGTCACAACCGAAGCAACTGCGCAACCCACTGCTGTATCCATACTTCGAAACTACCTCGGTCCACTCATCTTCACTCTTTAAACAAACCAGTAACCATTGTTTAAATGACATCAAACCGCTTACTGACTACAATTTCTGTTTGTTTAAACCGAACCCTTCATTGTTTATACTACTGATGAATATCGTGAAAACTCGTGATATAAATATTTACATTGAACACGACTCACAATTGATCGCAGCTGTCGTGTTCCTGTAAACTATCGAGCCGGCTGAAAAGTTTAAGGCAACTCGAGAGCTGCGATCAATTGTAAGTTATGTTCAATTCATTCAAACCAAAAGTCCTCCACTACTTACCAGTCATTTAAATACTTGTATTCTACTGTACCTTTCAGAGCGTACCAGTTGTTAACCAACCACAGTAACGCCTTATTCCCGACCAGACACCGGTCACAAAACGATAGAGCGAGCGAAGTTGAAGTCATTGAAGACAAGCCAGTTAACTGGATCATGCCATTCGGTGAACTGTTGGAAGTCTGTTAGAGTAACGTTTATATCATTAAGTTACTGTCGTTTCGTAACTTGCCAACTTGTGCATAAATCGAGTGTTACAAACGGGCTGTTTCCAAAGTTTGACTGGAACAAAGTGGTTCATGATAGTAAGGTAGTTGGAACGATTAGCCTTGCGAGACTTCTATGGAGAGGTAATTGTCATCATAAAAATGGGAACCGTTTGATGGGTTAGTGTAATACTCGTAATTAAGGACTTCGAATAGCCCTAGAACTCGTACTCGGATTGAAACCTCCCACGCAAGTAATAAGGAGAAGACCTCGTACTAATTGCAGTAAGCAGTTCGTATTCATGAGACAAGAAGCCGAATTTATGGATGTACAACAGTATTAAAGAAATCATAGTCACCCATTGGTTGATCGTATTAGCACATACAAAGTCACAAACTGAACGTTAATTGGTGCAATAGGGAACAAAGAAATAAGCGAATCACAGAAGGCGTAACATTGAGACTGTTTGTCCAATCCTGGTGTAGTATCTTCAACGCGACGTTTGGATTGGTTCTTTGTTATAACTCCTATTGTGTCAGGGTTTGGATAAGCGGTGAATCGAATAGATTTTCACCACAGTTAGGTTACCGACAAGCAATCGGGATATATTCAAATATGAATCCGCTGTCTTCGACCATAATTAAAGTGTGGACTTTGACAGGCCACAAGAAAATACACTGTGATGGGACTGCTGGTGGTACGGTGTGCGAAATACACATGGATTTACCTGAATTTTTGCAGTATCCTCGTAGGTCTTGAGCTCATAATGTCATTTCTATGCAGAAATACACAGCAACATGAAGCACATCTCAATGCAAATTTTTGCACTACCTAAACATAACCACCACAAGAGAGACAGGAAAGTGCAAAATTGGGTATGGACTTGATAATGCTATATATATTCACATCAAGAAAGATAATGCACCACATCTGGTCACCACAACAAAGATGAAAAACCGAGAATGAAAGAGTATAGCGTCTCATTATAAGAGTATCCCTGACTCCGAGCCCCAGCCCCTTCTGAAGGCATATTTTATCATTGACGAGAATCCTTTCGTGAGCCTAATCATGAGGTAGATAACGCTCCGTGAAGATAAGGCTTGATGCTAAAAGCCTTCAACCCCCCAGATACACGCGCCGGCCACCTGGCTGACGTTTACAGCTGAGTTCACACTGTCCGGTAAGTGCACATAGAGAAATGTGATAGAGTACTACATGCAAAATATGTCCATAACATCAGAGCCAATATACAACTACAAAACTTAAAAGAGCTGTTCGCTCAAGGTGAACAGATATTCAGTCAGTTGATTTGTCCACTATCCGTACTAGTCAATAGCAACACAATCATCAAGACATGAGTTTTAGATCACACCCAACAGTGGAATGTCAGTGCTTCGATGGGATTCGAACCAGCGACAGAAACACCATGCTCAACATTGGCGTTGGGGGATTCCAGCGTAAATTGTCCAATAAATCTTGTCGGGGCAGTTGATTCCCTGGATAATTTGGTGGATTGCAAAATGAGACATTGGGACGTGTGGGTAGCCGAGTCCAAGTGGGAAATTTCCGAGCTTCTGGCGTGGCTTCGTAGCTCAGCTGATAGATCGCTTGTCGCGTTTGTGCAGGATGCTGCCGTCGTTAGTTCGAATCTAGCCGAAGCCCTAACTTTTCACAATTGGTTCTCATCTAAAATCATAGATCTGCCAAACTACTTATTAGTAAGTTATGAATTTGCCATGTTTTGACAAAGTCAAAGAAAAAACCCTAGGAGAATGATTGGTAATCAGTGGTTCTTTCATCATTTCACCCCTCTTTTGTTTGTCACAAGGTTAACTTACGAGACGGAGAAACACCAGAGCTCTACACACAAACACATGTCGTTTGGTACTGCTATGGGGCACCTATCTGTTAAGTATGTGAAAGAGTTTATACGATTATTGAAAGCCTCTTGGAAAAATTATCACAGACATTGAAGTTATTAGAAAAAAATACAGCCAGCAAGTGAGATAAAAGTATGCCCGTTTGAAATAGAGGTATAGTGGAGCGATCAACACAAATTAATGAAGTCTTCCATTGAAAATCCAGTGAATAAAACCCGAGAACGGTAAAGCTATTATGATAGGGTGCATTCTGTGACGAATAGTTTTGAGACAGAAAAGAGAGTGATTAAGTATTTTAGACGAAAGATGTAAAAGTTTGACTGGGAACAAGATATTCTCACCGTGGGATAAGGAAAAATCATTTGAAACTGTAGCTTTGGTATAATCTGATATATATATATATATATATATATATATATAATTAGCAGATTCGGAGTTTGATTGAGTGAAAATATGTGCCAATCTTTCGTTCTTTCTAAGAGTAAGAGGTAAGTCATGTTGAGTCCACTATTAACTGATGCACTTCAGACCATACTACTGTTTCTGTTAGTCTACCTTGAACAGTTAAATCCGGTTCGTTGCTATCAGAGTAGCAAAGTATAAAAACATGATCAGCATACTTCTAAACGGAGGCATCAGACCAATCGTACCTTGGAGAACTCTACTTTTTTCGACTACTGGATGAATTAAGGACAGTAATTGTGGTATAGTTCACACTTCCTAAGATATGTGCTTCAACTGGAAGCTTATTACTCATTCACGAGTTAACTTTGACGTCTATCTCAGATTAGTGTAGTCCGTACACCAGGGTGGTAAGGTCACTTACATGAAACGTGTGGAAGCTCAGTCTGCTTCAAGGTTGTAGGTGGCATTGTAAATTATTCGGTTAGTTTAAGATACAATGGGCTTAACTTTCTTCCGTACAGTGAACTAGTGTCCAAAAGGAATAACTGCAATTAGAAAAACAACTCCGATAACTTGGGATGTCTAATTTACATTGCAGATATGGAATTAACTGGACAAACAACCACTCCAGGTATCGACCGGAACGTTTGCTAGGCTAATTGGGTAAATTATTTGAAGATTCGTAAAAGTAATTTTGGTAGTGATACTGCTTATATACTTTGAAGATACCAGTACAACAGCAGATCGGTCTGCGTTTATCAGGTTCAACTTGCTGTACGAGAGTAATATTTACATTTCGCCAGCAATCCATAGTTTTTTCGCCGTTTTATACAATTTTAGAGAAGGTTCACAGATAGCAAACTCAAGCAATTATGGCATCTCTTCCAAGATAAAAGTGAAACTCTATCTCAAATTGACCCTTTCAGTTCATCTGACCCAATAACGAAGTTCATATGTCGAGATCAGTGTCTCTATCAATAGGTTAACTTAGTCTACTTTGAAAACAATCCAACACATGCATCGTCACATATGCTGCGACCAAGATAACAGCAGGTACTTTGATGTAAATATTTGAACGAAACCAATAAGTAGAGGTCAAGTTTCACGATCGTAAGGAAAAAGTGCACTTAGCTATCCACACTAACAGATTGAAGCGGGGCAAACTGAACCATACTGAAAGTAAATTCACTAGAGTCACTTCATTTACCATCTGCTACGAAGTGATTGTAGGTATTCATCCCAAAAGCGTCAGTTGGTTCGTCACTGGTTATCATAATTTATTATTGTATCTACTAATAGTTCGCCAATCTGTTTCAAATTGATTGGACATTTCCAATCAGTTTTGGTTTGGGGACACACATGTGTTCGTCATCTGTAATTATCAACACTGTGTTGGTTCGCTGGCGAGTTGTTTTCGACTAGAATCATCACGACAACTAACTCACGAAAGATGTAGTGCGAAGACGTGAATTATCAGAATGTGGTTTTCTTCGCGGAATACGTATGTTAAATATGTTAGCCACTGGAAGTGATTCAAATCTGATCAGTAGTCTCTGGTATGTACTCGGCAAGTATACAGTGAAGATAGAATACATAGTCTCGTACTGACAGTAGAGGATATCTTGAGGCAGTACTGAAATGATCTAAGTTTCACTCGGAGCAGTTTGCTTGTGAAGAACAGACCAAAGCGAAAAGTGAAAGAAATCCCTTTTTGCGATAGACCACATTCTGAAATAGTTTTATAATTTGGTAATTTTATCCTCTGCTTGGTTATGAATAAATATATCTCATGCAATCGTCCAGTGCTGTGATATGCAGTGACCTCGGTCAGATCAGATAAATAGACATTGTGCGGTCAGTTGTAATAAAACTATCCATAAATTATTGTATGACTACATTTTATCGTACGGTGTACCTTCCCGTGCACTTCTCTAACGAAATAAAGGTTTTATTCATCCTGGAATTCCAAGCTTTATTAATAAGTTGTCAAACGACTGGCTTCAAATTTTGAACTTTTGTCAACACAATGTTGAACTAAACGTTTGTGAATTATTGTGGTGATCGCAGGTTGTGGGCTAGCAGCTCACAAACGACAGCACTTCATGGGTGTGTTCATCGCCTGGAATGATACGACGGCCAGTCGGGAGTGTCCTGGCTACCTCACCACATTTGGTCAGGCGGCTATCAAACAGGCGCTACTCAAGCTTGAGGAGAAGGCAGGTGAGTGGCACATGTCTGTCTTACAATAGTACGATGCAGTCACCAGTAAAGCCGCGGATCTGCGTATCGGTTGGTTTCAGGAATGAATTCGATCATACAGAATCGACCACATCCTTCAGCATAATGGACTCACTGCTGACCGTGTCCGCGATGAAAGCGTGCTGTGCTCCGCAGCCGACTGTTAATCATCTACACAAAAGACAGTTATTTGCTTCCGTGGTCGGCGATGTGTAGATGTGGTTGATAGCGTGATTGTGAATCGTTTGTTCTGCCCCAGAGGAATAGGACTTGGATTCCCGGCAAAACTTTCGGAAGTGGCCCGTCCTTCCGCAAACGTGGCAGATAGCAGTAGGAAAACGGCAGGTGGGTCAAAGTTGGAGGTCGCTGCAAGACAGATACCGATTCACAGTCCTAGGATTAACCGTTGATTTGGACTACTGAGGTCTTCATCGCTGCGAACGCCTGGCTTGAAACGGACTCGTCCACTGGGTTGATCGTCTTCTAAATGGAAACGTTGACTCTCCAATGGTTTCTGCGACAAGGTTGTTATATTGCTGGCATATATTACGAGCCTCCAATAACGTCACATCTCCCTTTGGATAGTAACGCTGTTGATTCCTGCAATTGGACGGTCACATAGTTACGCCTTCAACCGATCACCATAATTACATGTAGCCTTTGTGTTTGAAGGAACATGGTGACTAGTGAATGATACTCAGGCCTTTCTGCTAACCTCCACATAACCAGGTCTTTTGACGCATCTTTCATGTTCTTCTGCAACCTGTGATCACCACGAGGCGAAAGAACTGATTTTTCTAACCAATCAACCTGTAATTGATCCGGGCACTAACTTTGTTCGCACAGGGTAATCAACAGTATCCACGTCAACATTACACAGTTGGTAAGGCTCCTCTTAAATAAGTCATATTAATAGCAACTAGTTGGACTATTTGCTGTTCTGTTCGTCTAAGAACTCTGAATTAATTCATGTCATGTTCACACTTAAACTCATTGTTCCGCTGCTTCTGTTGTGTGCGGAAGAATACACATGCATTTCGGGTCAGATGTCGGTACAAAAGTATAGCTGATAGTATCAGACTGTAATCAGCGTTTTTGTATCCAGAGTCCACCTAAACGGTAACACAGAGTGGTTTAAATTGAGTGATTGAAATCCTGTAGACAATTTTCGAAGTTTTTCAGCATCCATGTGATGGTTGCAACAGTATGTCTCTCGTAACTTGAAACCCGATGAAGTTTAGAGCTAGATGACAAACACCGCCTCCGATGACTCAACATGAATTGAAACTGACTGTTCCGGTTATCCGGTGCGGATCATTAAACTAATCGTGGTTTATTATTATTGTATTCGTATAAGTGTGCAATCAGTGGTAAGCCTTACAGGTTGTAACAGTGGTAGAGAGAACACGTGAATCAGTAGAAATGCAAACTATATTGTCACATTTACAAGCGATGGCCTCATTCTTATGTGCATGGACGAATGAGTCGTTGGTGGTTGTACGTGACCAAGCAGAACACAGCTTGAGACCTACTACGAGCGTGGTGCACACAGATGACCCTGACGCGTATACAACGAATATATTTCATACAAGATGACGGGAGTCAAAAAAAGACATCTCTACAGCTTATGTTTATCACTAGAACTGTTAGGAATTTCGTATCCTCTGAGTAACAAAGCTAGTAACTTATCTGCGATATGTCTTAGACTCATTGAAGCCTGTAGATTACCGCAGATAACCAGAACACTTGTAAAATGTGTGGAAACTGAGTCTGCGTTAAGATCCTATACAATCTATGATGACGTAAGTAGTGTGTTTAATCATTAAAAATCAACAGAAACAAACGATCGACTTCATGTATGTTGCTACTCATCACACATGCGAACGCCGGTAAACCCACACCGCACCACCTACTGTAACCGAGATTCGCTAGGTACACGCATTTGTGAGATGACAGCAAATGCGAAACCGGCCGTGTGCTTTGGTTATTGTTGACCATCAGACAAATACTACGTATACCATTCAAAAGTACTTGTTTATATCCATATAGATACTCAGTGAGTTTGAGGCCTCTGATCCACCACCTGAACTCATTGGATGATTCAACACAGTAAGGTGAATAGTTAATTGTGAACGAACCCTGTGCACGATAAATGAACTGTCCACCTTGAAGCTGAAATCAAAACTTAGGTCAGTTATATGCTTATTTGAAATAAAAATTGGAAGACTGCATTATTACGCACATAATCTATATAGATAGTTAGTTAGATACATATTCAGTAATCATATAACCACACCTTGGAATCAGATTTTGAGCAACATGTACCATACATTTTGCTGGTACAAGAGTGACAAGGTTCTCTGGACTTGTTAGTGAAGCTTCAGCTTTTGTGCTAATCCTGTGCAAGAATCGGAATATTTGCTTCCTTCAGTAATGGATATAATGCACATAAATCCGCCTTTTGTATGTTTATCTTGTAGAGCTTCATTGCTTAGTTTGATTGGACATTCAGTTTTTATTTTTTACCCAAAAGATCTCCCATCGGCAGCTCCACGCATTTACTGAGATAACTGGTACATTTTCTCACACATTCATTGTCCATTTTCTGACAGCAAATCAAAAACTTCACTGTAAGTGTAAGGCGAGAACAGGGTTAGTGACGAAATTATCTATCATAATGTTACCCCTTTTTACAGCTACCTTAAAATGGACTGGACGAAAGTAAAATTGAACGATTGCCCACCTCCTTGAATTGTGCTCACATTCCCCCAGAGTATGAGAACAAATTGAATACGTATATTCCGTAGTGTTATCACTGCGCACTCCAAAATTGATGTCATAAGCCTTATCTGGCAGATTGGCTATCCGTATGAATCTATTTTTCTACTCAGTCAACGTCAGCAAAACATGAGACCTGTAAATATTTCCACAACTGGACGTAAGTACCTTGAACAGTTCTCTCACAAGTGAATTCATCCGTTGTTGTCAGTCCGGATAGGCCAGCTGTTTTATCAAGTCGAGTTAATTCTCTTAGCTTATCTAGCCGGGTTCCAAACACAAGACCGCGGAGTACACGCTCATCAAAAATTCTACTCCACAAATACGCGTCTGATTAGTTTCAGTCGCGTATACAGAGAACAAGTTACAGTCCGATAAACACCTCCAGCTTTGCAAAAGATAACTGGTTTCAAAAAAGACCCCAAAGGTCCAACACAGAATAAACTATTTTGCTAGCAATCTTTCTGATTCTTGTAAACTGTTTGAACATATTCGCCAATGTTTTCTTACTAGCGACTGCACTGATTTCTTTAGAATCAGATTTTGTCACAGACACAGGCTGCGAAGTGTAGAACGATGAAACAACGGAACACCTATTCACCATCAACTTAACGAATCAATCCTGTTCCATAGTGGAGACTTGTTCAATTGTTTAGTTGTTCAAAGTGACCTTTATCAGGGAATTACGCCCACTGTACACATACCGCTAACAAAATGTCCCCGGCGGCGTGCACTACCTCTGTACACTGCTATCTCTTTCGATAACTTAGTAGGAGTGTTTCCGTTATACATCGTACAGTGATGGGTTAAGACCATAGGTTAGAGTGTCGTAACAACAGTCCAGTGAAAAGCGTATCACGTGAAACATGTTTGGAGTCCTAGATTAGTTGCGTTCAGTAGTTGCTACACTGAGGATGGTCGACATACAACAACGGAACATCGTCGAAAGTAGCCGAAACCTAATTTTCGATGTTCCAGAGAGTAAAAGTGTATGGATGACGGTGTACGCTGAGTACCACCAAAAATAAAGTAAATACTGATAATAAAAGCTGGGGTCCAAATCTCTAGGCAATTTTTTTAATTCAGAACTGGTTTCCCAAAACAGTTATAGCATGCCACACCACGGTCCACGAATTGTGCAGCAAAGCTAGACTACAACACAATGTGTTCCAACCTTTGAGAGAAAATTGTTAGTCATCGGTCAGTTTCTCCCTAAGTTATAAATCCGTTTCCTTCATAAGGGCAGCCTTTTGATATCCATCGTTTGCTGAGAAACTGTGTTGATAGCACAGTTTGTTAGGGATCTAACGTAATTTTATTTTCTCTGTTTACACTCACCGACGCATGCTAGTTCACAGCTTTGCAATGTTTTTCATTTGCCGGTGTTTATCAAAAGCCACCTCTTATCGTTAGTGTGTCACGGAGGCCAAAACACTGGGATGATGGAGCCTACCGATATGACTTACAATGCGTGTATAGGCATGCGTCAGTAAGCTCTTCTGTGCTTTTTGCAGCGTTACACTGGCGCCGGTTTAGTGTGTGCCTTTTAACGGTCACATCCCTTGAAATGGTTTGGACCTTGCTTTTTTCCGCCGGGCCCTCAGTTGCATGACAGTCAACAGTACTTATTAAGTTCAATGTCCTTAGTTGTTGCGACTAGATCTTCGGCCGTGAACGTTGACTGAACGACCATAGAGCATTGTACTCAAACGCCCTCACCCTTTCTTTAATAGGAATACCAGGCGAGGGCTGCGTATTCAACCTGTATTCGTCACGCCTGTCACTACTTCTATCGACTCAGGCATTCCCCACACCTTTGTACTGCTACTACACGAACACGAACACGAGGGACACATGGTTAACATGTTACAACAAGGGGAATGGTGACTGTTGGAGCTCAGCCGGAGCACAGCGTGATGTGTTGCTTACAGACAGACCTGCCAGAAAAAATGTCTCACTCCATTGGCCGACTGGTTGAGCTTGGAAAATTAGCTGTAAACAGAACCATCCAGAGGTTCCGAAGCTCAATTGCAGTCAGTGAATGATGTGCTTGCCGGAGCAAAAAGAACAAACTCATCTTTACTGGAATTTGTTTCATCTGGCGGAGAAAATTGGCGTATGACGGCGAAAGTGAACAATGTGAATGTTCGAATGACCGATAGTGACAGGAATGCTCAGGTTGTCAGATCGTGATAGTCGGAGGAAACTCACTCTGGTTGACGAACAAATCGATGAATGTTTGGGACTGGCAGCTAATGACCCTTCACAATTTTGGAGTACTTACGAATACGACCGAAAGTGCATTTCTAAAATAACTTGTCTGTCACAACCGTTGATAGATAGTGAAATGGCCGATGTATCGCAATCAGAAAGTTGCTTCATCGAATTGTCAGAATGAACTCACAGGAGAACACAGATGTAAGAAAGTTTCAAATTGAACATCATCCACAATTGATCGCAACTGTCACATTCCCATAGACATTCCGGTCAGTCCCTTTCGAACAGCGGATGCAGTAGACTGGAGTTTCGCTCTTATTAGAGCTCGCCAGTACTGCACCTGCTTGCCACTGCCGGGATTAGAACTCCGACCACGCTGTTCATGCGGCAACCGTGGTTACCACTGCGTCATTGACCTCACGTTAGACACGACCGAATTATCATATGTGAACGCTCAACCGCTGGAAAGTCTATGGGAGTGCGACAGTTGCGGTCAACTGTGGGTGAAGTTCAACTTGAAAGTAACCAAATCCCCGACTACTGATCAGTAATCTAAAATATCGCCTAGCAGGTTTAATGAGATTGGAGATTTCGACCTGTCTAAGTCCTAATCGCGGGGTTATCGACTGGAGTTAACAGACGGTAACTGTGTCTCCATTTCGAGACGATCGGACAACCTGATCATTACTCACAAGCGAAAGTAGTTGAGCGTTCACATATGATAATTCGGTCGTGCCTAATGTGAGGCCAATGGCGCAGTGGTAAACACGGTCGCCGCATGAACAGCGTGGTCGAAGTTCTAATCCCGACAGTGGAATGGATATTCACTACTGACGAGCCCTAATGAGAGCGAAACTCTAGTCCAGTGCTTCTGCATTTCGAAAGGGGCTGACAGGAAAGTCTATGGGAATGCGATAGTTGCGATCAATTGTGAGTGAAGTTCAACTTGAAAGTAACCAAATCCCCGGCTACTCACCAGTAATGTAAGAGTGTTTTTTCTTCCATCTACTGGAAATCTTGAGGGGAAAGTACACTTTTTGTTGGAGAGACCAATACGATTCTATTTCGCTTTGTACCTGCACAATTAGCAGACGGCTGAAGGATGCAAAGATATGTAGTACATTGATGAACACTCGAGGCTGAAGTGTTCACTTGGTTGGAACTGTGGTCGTGAGTGGGATCGTCCATTATCAGCTGCGAAAGGGCTCACATATCACCAGAGATTGCTAGTAATCACTCATGATTGTCTTGTGTCGACTGGCAGTGCACATTTCGGACACCTTGACAGTAGTTCTCAATAACGTCCATGTCACATGGCGTTGGGGGTTTTCTGCAAAAAGATTCACATAAAAGTAGATGGTCGTCATATCTTCCGTCACACTTACCTTTTCTCAACCCAACTGAAGGGGTTTAAGTATTACATAAGCTGAGTTTTCTGAAACTGGATGGTCCAAGCCGTACGTCGGATAGCTGGAGTATAGAGTACACATGATGGACTATGTGGTGATGACAGCTATGACTAAGGTCATTGTGGCTCACTGCAGCCAGTTTGACCCACATACTGCGGGTGTTATAAGTAGGCCTTTGACGGTGACAAGTGAGAACACAGACGGGAACAGCGAACCTTATTTTAAATGCACAATTGCCCATTTTAGAATAATCACAAAATGACTTACTTTGTTTTCTGGGCGCAAGCGTGAGTTGCGATTTGTGATATTGCAACTTATCGCCCAGTTTCGGCACGATTAGGGGTTTCTGCATATTCTCATTGACTGGTTAGACAGTAAATGTGTAATGCCAGCCTTCAGAGTTGGAATTGAATATCTTAGCTGCAAACTGTCATAGTTTGCTATCGTTTTGTTTTCATTCCAGGGGGCATTGCCATCAGTGAACAGAACGGTGTATACAGTCACGATAGCAGAGTTGGCCGGACCAATGTCACGATTACGCATGAATGCCATTCACTGAAGAACAGGCAAACCACCTAACAGTAAATAGGTGTCAAACTTGTATGTTCCGCTTACACTGATTTGGAAAGTGTCTTGTCCTATGGTGTAGCTAGTAGGATTAGCAACGTACTGCCAACGTGGAACCCATTTGACACAGTTTAATTTTCACAGTGCCATTTTGGGACTAAAGATATGAGGCAGATCGGTTGCACATGAAAGCCAAGTAAACCACACTTTTCCGATTGGTATCTCCATGAAGTCACAAAGCAGCTCACTCCGTCTAAATGCTGGTCCAGAAAGTGGTGAATAACTAAGTTCTTTGATGAAAACTACTCACTATAATGGCAATTTAACTGAGCTCCACCTTACTCAGTGATGTACCGTGATGCAATTTAGAAGGAAGAAACCCAATTTCCTTCATAACTTCTACAATTGAGTTGCCACTATCACCGCGTTTTCTGTGAGGTGACTGGGTCCTACGTTAAGCAGTGTTAGAAGCTCTAAATTGCGTGCACTGAACTACACGCGTCGAACGACAGTCAAGTTTCTAGATGAGACCCAAGTTTGAAAAGTCAGGGCTCCGACGGGATTCGAACCAGCGACAGAAACATCAGGCCTAAATGCGGCAAGCGCTCTACCAGCTGAACTACGAAGCCATACTAGGAGATCGGAAACTTCACATTTGAACTCGGGTACCCACCCAAATTACTTGTTAAAAATACGATTTTTATGCTCAGCAGTGGCGTTGGTGGTTTCCAGCGTGAACTGTTCAAGAAATCCTGCCGGGGCAGTCGATCTCCTTGTTCATGTGGTGGGCTCCTTATTAGACGGTGAGACCGGTGGGTAACCGAGTTTAGATGTGAAATTTCCGAGCTTCTGGCGTGGCCTCGTAGCTGAGCTAATAGATCGCTTGTCGCGCTTGGGCAAGTTGCTTCTGTCGTTAGTTCGAATCCAGCCGAAGCCCTGACGTTTCATAATCGGGTCTCATTTAAAATCACAAAAGTGCTAAACTACTTGTTCGTAAGACAATCATGTTGCCTGAACTGAACGGAACCCTGTGGTTTATATAACAGTCAATGAACTTATTTGCAAATCAGAACTCTACATGTGACAGGACTGTCTCCGTGTGTCCAACGACCTGCTCACCTAGACAAGCACAACAAGTTCGACATTATCTACGTTACATCTTACAGAAGTGGATTATGTACGTGAGTGCATGCATACGTGTGCACGTATTTGGGTAATATACAATCTGCCTTAGGATAGCGACTTGTCGTATGCTGTAATAACTGGTCAGTTAATCAATCATCTGTTTTTGCGCCGACCTGTGTTCCGCTCAAGGTCTAATTCACCGATTGTCGGTTTATTACGGAAAATAATAACTTCCTCCATACGGATGGCTGTTGAAGTTTATTGTTTTGTCCCAGTTTTAACAATCCATCATACACGCCCTTTGACAGACCCATCAGATATATGTATCCCTATATTAGAGGGATATAGCCCATTCATCGTTCAAACAAACACATTCAATAAACGAGGATACGTACGTCTGACCTTGTTTACTCTTTTGCCCGAATACCGGATCGTGCGAAAATTTACATGAAAAAATCATATGGACAAACGACCCATCGGACCACGGTTGTAACATACTCGCAGGTTGGTCTCATTCCGGAACATTCCCGATCGCTCGTTACTGTCAAGTTTTGTTTATTATAGAACATTAGTACCCGAGTGGATACAAACATTTACAGACCCACAGTTGTGTGTGAATTGTTGACCCACTGTATGTTCACATCAAATCACCTTACGTACGTGTGGGATGGAACGAAATGAACAACCTGTCATGGACAGAGTTATTTAGTAAACATTTGGAACTGCAGAACGATCAGTTTCTTGGCATAGGCGTTTGTTTCCAAACTCATACTTATTGCGCACCTAAGCGATCGCTCGTCAGACGGTAAACGCAACTCTGACTTTTGTGAGCACGTTCATCATATCTTTACGACGTCTTGATCGATTCCTCCAATTCTTTGTGCATATTCAGCTCATCTAGCTAATGTAAACTTGTTATAACCCTTGTTCATTCCGTGGTATTGGCGAAAACCGAGTAAAACAGGATAGTACGGTGAGAGTTTTATTCCCTGCACCAGCCGCTCGAAAACAGAAGAATCTCAAAGTATATTTGGTGAATTCCGCGAAGATGAACAGAGCAAGTAATTCGAGGACAGAGTTCAATACATACGGTCATTAATGCAGCTGCAATTTGGGTGGTTTGAACTGGCAACCGATCCACATGGCCGTTACGTAGCACCTACCCTGACCCCAGTTACCCACTCGATTAACTCAGATTTTGGTCTCATGAAACTCCCCCGTTTAGCTTTGTTGATCGCAAGATTTCAGCCAGGGGTTCAGGAGAATTTCAGAAACTGGTTCTTTCCTGAAAACAGTTCCGCCGTTGTTTGCTGGTTCCAAATCAAACGAACCCTGTCGGGGGTCTGGACAATATCTAAATTTCTAGTTTTCAGGCGTGTATCTAGAGTTGAGTGCAGCTGGTTAACACGGTTCGTGTACCGAGTTCCTCTGCCTTCAAGGGATATATCCCACTGTCCACAATTCACATCAATTTCGTAAGTCTTTTACGATAGCTGTCTGGTCTCGATTAAATTAGCTGTACTTGCCATTATCTGGGAAGTTGAATCAACTTTTTTACCCCTCTTTGCACTTTCTTGTCTGTCATGGCATTACCGGACAGTGTCGGACAGCAATCACAGTCTTGCAATCATCATCGTCTCATCCCTCGACAGGTTTGCCTGAGCTTTAGGGTTTGAGAGAATGTCTCAGGAGCCTCATAACCATGAAACTGTCCTCAAGATTCCAGTATAACACTTCTGAATGTGTCAATAAACTTTTCTGAACCACCTCCTCGTGGTGCATACTGGGCGGTCTTAGTGCAAACCTTGACTGGCTAAGAGTTCAGCAACTCCAGATAGGGCCAACCACTCTACCTGGTTTTAAGCTACCGGTTACATTTGATCAAAACAATGAAATTACTGCCAGCACCTGCGTGCAGGCAACTACCAGTACACAGGATAGGTGAGCGGAGTACACCTGTTCAGAATGTGGCCAGATTTGCAAGTTGAATGCTGGCTTATCGGCGCATACTCGTATGCATCAACGCAAGAATGGATCCAGGACAATAAGTGGACACTCAGCCTGTCACAATCTTCGACTGCGCCAACTGTGACTGCAACTTTCTCACCAAAGTCGGTCTCAGTGAACACAGAACTCATGCACATTCTGTCAAACGCAACCGTGAAAAACTCATGTTCGTGAAAACCGCCGCATCCAATTGGTCTCAGAAAGAATAGGCTTCTTTTGTCTGATGTGTCGATGCGTTGGCTCCGTCGTGCTCCATTAGACGCGAAATTCATCATCGGTTCCTGTCACATTTTTCTGATCGTGCTTTGGAGAGCATTCGGGCTCATGTGTATGAGCTGAACTGGCCAAGGAATGCTTTACCTGTTGCCGAATGAACCATCGTCTTGCAGACTAACACGATATCGGATATTGGGTCCCAGGCTGCTGATCACTTCGAGTAGTTTACCTGTTTGATCTAAACAGCGACTACTCAACTGGAGTCCAATTGCGGGGCTTTCCTACACGACAATGCATTATTAGCTATTGTCCGCGGTCTTCAGGCAGGCATTTTCACAATGGTACAAACTAAGCTGTTGCTGAACATGCACGCCTCACTAGCTTTTTCCGTACACTTGGTGACTGATCACTCGATGACGTGGTCTTATTAACGTAGCAACCCACGCGACCAGGAAACACATAGGGAGAGCTAACTACGCAATGATCCAAATGCTGAACCACTAGCGTAAGAAAGATGCTGTGTTTGTATTTTTTTTCTGGAAACTGGAGAACTGCCTACAAGGTGAACTGTGGCCTCCAAGATAATTTCAACGAACGCCGGTCCAAGGTATTATCGGATCACCCGCGCGTTGGTGAGCGACCATCTCGCATAATTCTGCCTCCGGACTGGTCTCTGGTCGATCTGATCATTGGAGAAGTATCACCCACTTTGAAAAACATGGAGCACACCGCTCCAGGTTTGGACAAATTGTTGCCCAAACATTTGAGGCATATGAAAGCTAATTCCTTGGCCGGGTACTTCAACCTGTCCCTGCTATTTATCGTTTATTTCGAAGAACAATATACATATCTTCGTTCAAGGGAAGAACAAACGGTGACACCAGAATTAAGCAGCAGATATGTAAAAAGTTGAATGTGAAAACAGGCTGTCTGTCAAACGTGAGACGCCGCGTA
>LUCH01000013.1:464962-490559 GCA_013368495.1 Paragonimus heterotremus | reverse complement strand
TGTTTGTCCAGGCAAACTGGCTTCGGTAATCATCCATTATACCGACGTCAAGTACTACAGCAGCGCCGTCATGAACCACGATCACATCGGGTTTGATGAACGAGCTCGCCGTTGGTACTAACAGCTCCTCGAAGACTGTATAACCCGAGGTGGGCAGTCGTTTCGCCAGGTCTTTGGCCACACGGTTGTGTCGGGCACAACGCACGTCATGGGTGATCCAGCATGATTGTAGCATATGAGCGAGGCTTTCTGGTTGATCGCAGTTGCCACGGCAGAGAAGTGAGTGGTAACTTCGGTCACCTCGTGCATTTCGGACTTTAGCCCGCAACAGATTACATCAGAGCCGGATGGCACGAATAAAGATTCTGGGGAAGATGCGATCTGGGTTAAACAGCCAACGATTAGAAAGTGGAGAGTGTGACACTTCCTGAAGACCTCGGCCTTCAAGCGAATGGTAGAGTTTATCCATCCACGCCGCATGAGCTTCCTCCTTATTCGTCACCACTACACCCTGAACGTGTACCGGAACATTCACTTCCCGCATGATAAGGCCAAACGAATTATCTTTGACCACATTCTGCAGAACTGGACATTGACTGGAGAGAAGTCTCTCAACCCGAAATTTACGCGAAGTGGGAATAGTGGTAGACAAACTTGGGATGTCCAAACCGCTCAAACGAATTGGTGTATGGATATAGCTGGTTAGTGTTTCTTTAGGAAGGCGAAGCCACTGTGGAACAAACTGGCGAATCGTACAGTCCATAGTTTTGAGGGTGTTACGGTAGACTCGGCTCAACACTAATGAGTGGTTTATCTTTGAAATCAAATGTTGTCTCAGGAGTTCAAGACGTTGGTGTGACTTCAAGGGCGCTTTGGTAGTTTCATCTAGCATCGTACGAAACTGCAGATGGTGATTAGTGGATGCTTTACCTTTCCAGGTGAACGGGATACCTAGATAAGTCACCGTATCGGAGGCGCTTAGTAAGTGGATAATATCCGGGCCGAAGTGGATAGACTCATCAGAGGTAGTAGTTGCGTTATGTTTGTGGTCACCGCGGATGACTATGAGTTTCGTCTTCTGTAAGTTGATCTCCAGTCCGGATAGTTCCAGGGCAATAGCGGCGGCTGCAAGCTTCTCGGAGAGACTAGTAGGATTCTCAGCTAGAAGGATCAGATCGTCGGTGTAGGCGAAACCTTTAACCGGTGTGTCGTGCAACTGGTATCCAAGTTCCGGTCGAGATAGTGCCAACACCTCATCCATTGCCATGATGAATAGAAGCGGGGACAATGGGTCACCCTGGCGAACACCACTCTGGGATCGGAGAACGGAGCCATTGAGCGTGGCAGAAGCATTCCTCTAGGAGTCGGCAATGTAATGCGTTAGAGGTGGAGGAGCACCGAAGGCTCGGGCCGATCTGATGATTGAATCTTGTAAGATAGAATCAAACGCTTTGGGTACGTCGATAAAAGCCGCATATAGACTTGAAGACGTGGTTCCGGAGCGGCACATGAAGCACTGAGGTCGCCCCGAAACAACTGCCACGGTGTAGGAAAGCAAACTGAAGAGCGTGCGTTTGCAGACGCGTATTCCAACGATCGGCCAATATCTGGCAAAAATAACGTATCAACGTTGAAGATACTGCGATTGGTCTGAGGTCGGTGGGGGATGAAGGATTGTTCACTTTTGGTGCAAGCTTGGTTTGGGAGTGGCATAGGTGGAATGGACCGACTCTCATAATGCCGCCATTCAATCGGTCCTCCATACTTTGGGCTGTGATGCGAACTCTGTTTCTCATTCACCTGTGATCATCTCTTTTCGTGGTATTATATTCCCCTCTTCATGAAACGCTATTCTTAGACTGGGGTTGCCCTCCTACACAGTCACGGATCTATGTCTACTGACTGTTCTAGGTTCCTTAAAAACCTACGACACACTTATGCGGGGAACTTGGCGTTGACTGTTGCCACCTCTCTGACAGTTATCTCTCTATGAAGGACACTTATCTGTCCCGATGCGTGAGCCTTGACTGTGATAGCACTTTTGTACCCTGAAGAGCTTCTGATTTTGTTTGACTGACCGTTCACCTATTTTCTTTTCATTATTTTTCGCGTATTTTTTAAAAACATCTAAATCCCTTTGTTATATACAGCACAAACAACTTTTCATTTGACGACTGACCCATTAACGCTTGCTATTCTTGTGAGAGGACTTGTTAACTGTTCAGTGTTGCTAACTACGCAGCGTCTCACGTTTGACAGACAGCCTGTTTTCACATTCAACTTTTTACATATCTGCTGCTTAATTCTGGTGTCACCGTTTGTTCTTCCCTTGAACGAAGATATGTATATTGTTCTTCAAAATAGCAAACATAAGCTGTGTTGTTTACGAACAAATCATCAGTGGTTTCAGAATCAAATCACATCATACGATGCAACGCGTATAGGAAGGAGATTTAAGTGGTGCAGTGGAGTTCATCGATCGTATTATACTACTGATACCGCGGCTATTCAGTAGCAGGTGCAGAGCATATTTTTTGACAACGTACAAGCCACAAGAAGACTACAGGAAGGATATTCAAAGTGCAGCATCACCCAAACGGTCCCTGCTAATCAATGGAACTGAGCACTGACATCTATGGTAGCCGAGACTTTCCGAGGCCGAATACTGCGTGCAAATGAGTGGTTTTGTGACAGGTCTGGTTTACATGCTTAACCCGTGTATTGCTTTGTCGAATAAACAACCTTTGTGCCATCCGCGTTCTTGGATCACAACAGTGGTTGCTTCTCTGACATCTTTAGCCGTGGCCGACAATGAATAAAGCGTGTTTAAGTTAGCAAAATTAACATCCAGCTCAACAAAAATAGTTGCTACTTTTGCATGCTTTGAGTCTGAATATTTATTGTTGGGTAATCAAGAAGGTTTTAGGTTAGTGGTTGGTAGGTATGTGACGTTCGAATTGTACGCAAGACGTTTCGTCGCCCACCGTTGTAATCTGTTCGCCGAGCATACCGAAACATTTTCTGGCAGTCGTCTATCATGAAAAGAGATTTTTGTTCGATTGATAGCTTAACCTGCTTGACCGCTGGCCATCTTGTGAAACTTCTTTACACAAACAATTATAGTCAAAGTCTAGCTTCCAATTTGACTAAGGTTACACACAGCAGAAGTCAACACACGTGTGGCATATCTGACTACCTTTTCTGTACCGAGAAAAAGAATATTAAGGCTTATCACTCCTCACCTGAAGTTTGATGCGGCCATACTGGTCACAAGCAGCAAAATAACGTGAGTCCGAAGCAGACTTTAGTTCAGCGTTGACTTGATTCAGTCGTTTTGTAGACTTTTAGGAGAACAATGCTAATCGCAATTTGATGAGAGTGGTCCATTTGGTGGACCACGCGAATTGTGCATCTCTGTTGTGATGGTTTAGCGATCAACAAGACCAAAAAAGAAGCGCTGTGTGATGTTGTGTGTTGAGCCCAGGAAATTTTTAATTGCAGAACTGTTCACTGTGTCCGGTTGCAGCCAAACTTCTTCAAGGTGTATTTGCCCTGGCACATGTAGGAACTGTAGCCATGGAGCCAATATACAACGCGTTTTGGATAGTCATCATGGCTTGACTCCACAGGCGTGGTTTCTGTCATGTTGTTTACATGATGTTTATCATCTGTTGGGAAATATCAGAGGCAGTTTGGACACCAAACAGTAAACGTTAATACTGAAGTAAGCCCCGGTAAATATCTACGACGTGCATGTTACTTGACTTCGGTGTGATTCCCATCTACTGTCAAGCGTCAGATAAATTCGGTGTGTCGAATTTCTCCAATTTTTTAGACCAGTGAACAAGTAATCACTAGTGATCACTAAAAACCGCGTTCATACCTGTTAAAAAGTCAAAACATACATTTTGGACAGCACATCGTACACTTCTTCTAAGGCCTAAACATCACTATAATAGGTCAGCTCGAGTTCGGTTTACTAATTGTGTCATGCGTGTTCAGCACCAGTTTCGGTGTCCTTCAGGTTTATCCACTTCCCGTGTTATGGTTTGATTTTATTATAGGTGCGTTAGTACAGAACTGTTTTTGGTATTCGCGGGATTCGGACAAATGCTTTTTTCTAAGTGTTCTAATACTTGAGACGTCTTTGGAGCCGGTGAAGTGTACTACGTAAACTTGAGAGCAGTATCTGTAGGTCCACAACTAGAACATCTCGAAGCTTAGCAGCTTAGGGTGGACGGGGTGTAAAATATACCAGTCTGTGATTATCAACGGTTGTATTCGGTCTCACGAATCGGACAGTACTATTGGTTAGGCAGTCTTGACATTAGAACATATGGATCGATTAACCTCACACACCCACGTCATCAAACAACATATACGTAGACCATTCGTAGGAATGGCAACCTTTTGTTTACAACCGGGCGTACTTTTAACCTAATTTCATTGTCACTGGCGTGAGCTGAAAGTGGCTATTGGTGAACTGATGGAGAGTAATGAGAACATCAGGAAGGACACAGGTTCCCAATGCATGTGATACCAGAAGGGCGAACAAATCTCTTCGGAAGAAATTAGAATTCGATTTCTATCGATACGGTGGACGTTGTAAATATCCGGCAGGCTTTGGTGGAAAGATATTCTCGATTGTTGCCCTGACTGCTAAAAGATTTCCAGCCCACCAAACGATTAGTAAACGAGATCCAACCGAATTAGGAGAAATTTTCTGAACATGATCACAACGTGCACTCAGTTTCCTAACGACACCTGCTAGCAACCTGGGAAAATCACCAGTTCAGCCGGAAATCACAACAATGTGCTCTTATGTGATGGTAGCGTCTTACGTCGATATTCAGACTGCATTCACCAACAGGTTGCGGACATACTGGATAAGCCACAAAGAGATGAATCATGAAACGCGGTCAGGCAGAAGGAGAAAACAAGCTATGGATCAAGACAGTTTACGGATGAGGTAATATCACGGCGCTCCAACCGCATTTCAAACCGGTTGGCCCTTTTAGGTTAAGAATTTAACGCTTATTAGAATGACTTTTAAAAGCCTCGTGTTTTCACAAGTTTGGTCGGCTGATCCAGCTGTGTTTTGACTGGACGACGCTTATGATCGATAGGAATGTGTGGGGACTCATGACCACGAACACTGCCATAACAAACACAGGTTTTGTTACACACTTCAGTGCCACACAGCGTGCTGGACACATCCTGCCTTGAAGTCGCCACACCACCTTAACGGTACATAGTCCCATAGTGAGGATTTTCGACTCCAAGTCTTGTATAGTTTCATCCAGTAAATTAAATACAAGTCAAGAAATATTCTTAAATCAACCCGTCAGTCCGTCATACTCCGCAAGTTTCCACTGTTTTAATTGGTTATTTTCAACAGTCAGACATTTCTACTGCCCTATCCGAATTTCGATAAGTCCAAGTATTTTGTTATACAGTTTTGTTGTTTGTGTATATTCGGTTCATTGTTATATACCTGTCATACACATAACTTTCCTCACGTTATTCACCTTCTGATCATAAGTAAATTATGCGTCAATACATGCCCACTCACCTTTGGAGGGCAAAGCGTGCTCCACTGAGCGAATTGTGCCAGTGAATTATCCTTGAGATTTTTTCAAAACAAAACTTGGCGACCTATGTCTCACCTCCACACATAGCTCCCTGAAACTTATGGAGGAAAGAATACACATTTCACTATGAGCAATAACTACATCATTTCCGAATTCCCCATCTCTCGCTTATAACTTCGTTATACATCAAACATCGGTTTTCTACTATTCTAACTAACCACATGCTCCTCATAGGAACATGCACGATAACAGAGTCGTATTAGTAAGTTATGAACGGTGGGTCATGCTTCCTCATATGTTGGGGCCTTCGTAATTCATCTTGCCTGTATTTTGATGCATTAAGGTAGCTAATTGCGTTCAGTAACTGCATATATCTTATTGGTTTTTCAAAAGTGGTCTGTTAACTAACGGTAGTTAATCAAACAATGTGATGCAGACCGCAAGGAATCTGTAATGAATATATCGTCTTACTCTTACTTACAATAATAATGTATGTTTTTAAGTTGTCCGCATCCTGATGTCAGGTGACTAAAATTAATTTTTTCCACATTCTCATAAACAACTCAGCAAACATCTGTGTTCGACATTTCTCATCAGACGCACTCAGCTGGTACAGCGCTTGTTTCGTTTGGGCATGCTGTTTCTGTCGCTGGTTCGAATCCAGCGGAAGCCCAGACTTCACAAATCGGTTTCATCCAAATCCTCAACTCTATCAAACTAATCATTAGTAATACAACTACGCAAGACATGTGCAAACTATCCGTGAAAACCAGAACAAATAAAATAGGTCACTATAATTACATACTTGGGGTAAATCATGATCTACTGGAGGAAGGATGGAATGTTGGTGAATGTGTGAGAGTGTTATTCATGCTTGACATAAAACATGTGCGCGCAATGTGTTACGTGGTTCACGCCTGATGTGGCTACCGGTGACTTGTGGTTAAGTGCTCAAAGGTGCTTGAGTAGGTGGAGATGGTTTGCATAGTATGATAGCAATAGCCCTGCTACTGACATGGCTCGTACTCCGAAATCCTATTTCATTTGACTGCACGTTCATCGATATAAAACGGGTTAATAATTGGAGGTGTTAATCGTCTCAAAATTACTACTCTCTTCATCAAACAAATTACATAAAGCGATGCACTGAAACCAAGTCACCTTTCTGGAACGGGTAGAGATTTTTGTCATGCCAGAGTCATCCCTTGTGTGCACTATTGCTAGACCCACAGCTAGGCACGTACACTGACTGAATTATTCACTTGAGTACGTACAAGCACTGCCTTGCTCTCGCTGATTCTCAGTCAACATTGAAAGTACCGTCTGTGGATTCCTGACTACGTCATCTGGTGACTCACACCAACCTTGCAGAAAGTGCGTTGTGCCACCACTTTAGCCTATTCCAGTCGATACACCAATGTACCGACAAATCTCTTCATAATTCATTCATCGATGATCAGAACAAATCCACTATAGTCAGCGGCTAATAAGAATGAATCAGGAGTTGATTGTTTCAGATAGTAAACAATGAAGTTGGAAGGTCCAGATAAGACTGAACTAGTTTCTCCGAATTCAACGGATCTTAGCTTAAGAGGAACCTGTATGAAGTTTAAAGTGTTATATCCGAAGAACAGTCAACCTTGAATGTCGCTCGTGCAACAGATAAAAGCTTGGCTCCTTAAAGCAGGTTCCGTGAAGATAAAGGACTAACAAACTACTCGCAGACATGTCAACGCAGAGGTACTGAACAGACATGTTGACTTCACTGTCAACGGAAACCTTCAGCTTGCAATAGGCAACTTATCCAACAACTCGTGGCCAGTCGACTCTCAGTCCATTGGCTGCTAGATAGTCTTGGCTTCCACACACATGTTTTATCACAGAGTTGCACTCCAAGAAAGTGAATGAGAGAAGCGTTTAAAATACTATCAATGGTTCTTAGCAAACTTGTCCGACAAACCGATAGTGACTTACGACACCATTGTCTCGGACTACTGTGTGTTTTATCCATACGATTTACACAAATTAAAAACAATATGATGCAAGAAACGCACAGTTGCCACAATTTCAAGGATTTTGTCTCGGTCTGGAGTGCACAATATCGTATACTCGAGAGTATACTACTTCAAAATTGAGGTAAAAAATATGATAATTATTTTTTTGATTCAAACTGTGGTGGACTGTTAGGCAGAAAGTGCGAGCATTCCAACTTTCGGTGGGATATCTCAACACAGGGGGAGATGCGTTCAAAAACTCACAGCGAACGGATGGAGGACGGCGTGTGCGACCGGATCGGACCAACGGGCGAGACGTGGCAGCCGAAATAGAATGGATGATCAAATTGAAGGCGTGCTTATTCCAACACTCAGGAATATCTCGACACGGCTGTGGAGTACAGTCAAAGCCCGCAGTGGATGGACGGAGGACAGCACGAGCGATCGGACAAGCCATCGCCCAACGAAACTGGATCAACGGAAGAGAAATGGAAGTCGTAAATCACACACCTAAACCGGGTAGAAGTACACACGACGTGTGAGCGGGAATCGGGGGGTGTTATGGACTGGAATTGTGATTCAAAACCTCAAGCGCACGTGTGGCGTGGGAACTAGCGAGCTGGACAATAAAGATTGTACTTTATTGAAGGCCTTTTCGCAACAAAACCGACAAAACTAAAAGCATGCGAAGTGTTGATGAACAGTAGAACGATTGCGATTTTTCACTGCTTAAAACGATCGTAGGTGATCATTCTGTCCACTCTCATGTAAACTTAGGTAATGTGAAATTTAAGCCCGAGTGATTAAACTATGGTGAATTAGCTCTGGATGCTCATGTCACCTATGAGGAAAGCTGTATTTGTTGTTAACTCGTATATTTCTTTTGAGGTAGCAGAATCTCACTAAGTATTCTCCGTCACATCGGTGATGGGTGACTTGTGTGTGTCTTCGCGATTTTCGTTGTTCGGTTTCCTGATAGCTGACATCTTAGAAACTTACTGTCCTTTTCTGTTTGAGTTACCGATACGTAGTTACGCAATTATTGTCATCAACTGAAGAACCAATGTGCATGTAGTTGATGCTGTAACAGTTATTCTGGCTTGCTGACGAACCGTCAAACGTGGCTCATATCCTAAAACAGCACGTAGAAGCTGACTGGGCACTATCACTCGATAGCTTCATGGATCATGGAAGAATGAATTCGGTGATACTGTGCGAAGACGCACCCTGCCACACGTACCTCAAAAGTTTGTACGAAGATCCAGAGTACATGGGTGGAAATCTCCCGAGAATGACAGCAAACTCTCTTGTGTTAAATCCAATCGAGGATGTGTGGAGTGCGGTTGAGCGCCAACCGAAGCAAATGGTTTGTGACTGGTTGGTTAGATATGCTTTCCCAAAGTAAGTATCAGCTGAGATGCAATCAGAAATCATCTGAAGAGACCAGAAGTGTGATGAAAGCACTCTGTTGCCAGAACACAATGAAACATGTTCCGCGGTTCTGTTTGAAAATACACAACCCTGAGGATGACTGACTGCTCTGTTGTCTTCTGTTATGCTTTTGGATATTAATTATCTAACGACACAGTACACGTACCACGTTGGGTCTCTTATGGTGTGGACTTAAATGCTCAGGTTCATTGTCATTTTGGACGATGAAACCCTGTACATATGCTAAGTGCTTGGCATTGTTCACAAAAGCGTACATAGAGCAGATCAGTAGGGAAACAATGCGGTAAAAACCGAAACCCAGTGCAATTGGTAGTTAGTTCGACTCTTCAGGAGGCACAACTATTAAAACTTTAATGCATACCAAACCGTCACGCCTAACTCTGTTGGTTATAGCCTTCATAATCACAAAACGTTGAAACCATAAGCACCAGACTGAATAAGTGGATTTTGTATCATCTGACACCATTTTAATCATTAACTAACATTCCACGAGGTTTATTATTATTATTATTATTATTATTATTATTAATTTAGGACTGCAGCATACCTAGTTAATTGCCCTCCAGTTGCTGGGGATATGAGTATGTAGGAATCTGAAGACTCACATATCCGGGGACATAAAGCGTATTACGACTTGTCTTGACAACGTCCTCAATATGAATTGGGTCTAAACTAGGCCGTTCTTCCCTTCTTGTGTACCAGTACCGAGTTGTTCCACATATGGCGACTGGGAGTTACCTGTAAAACCGAATGAGAAATGATGGCTCAATGACTCACTGGCACTCATCACTGATCATGCGAACGATCGGCTCCGAGATGCAAGCAATAACCAGTTTCTCTATTCAGGCTAGATGAGTGAATGCGTAACATTTCGAGTTGACCGGTATAAGAGCTACAAATCATGTGTTCCTGTAAAAGCAGAAAGAAAAAAGTATACTTCCCTGAGACGGAGTTTAAAGTCAGTTAAGACAACGACAAGGTGTACAGGTATGAGACGTGTAATGTGGCTCACAAAAATCGTTATAGGACGAAGAAAACGATACGCGGAAGATGGAGCTACTTAGAATTTGCGAACAGTTCTAGTCCTATGCAAAACCTCTAGGAAATTGCTGGTGAAAAGAAGCGTATAGACGGTATGTATTCAGTAACCGATTCTTATTGTGAATTGTTTGGCCGGTTCATTATAAACTACCGGTTGACATATTTGTAAGCTTAGTCTACAACCTAAAATGCCCATCAATATATATCTCGATCCACAATAGTACTGGATTATGGATAATTGCAGCTAGTCCGTCTTCCTTCGTACTGCTCTGTTGGTATAGTAAATAGCAGATGGCTACGTCACTCATACGACGTAGTTCGTCTCGCCTGATGTGATCATTGTAGTCAATTTTATTTGTTTGCGTGGTAATTTGAAGGCTAGTTTTGTGTTGCTTGTGCTGAACAAACTTAATCTCCTTCTGCTCACGTTACAGTGACACGAAACTACAGATTTTCGAATCAAAACCCCACATACTGTTCACTTCAGTAAATGAATGATCATCGGTAATTCCCATTTATTAGTTAATCTTTTGCAGGTTGATTCCCATCCACTTGAACTTTTGATCTCGAAGCCCTTATGAAGAGATTATCTTTTAACAGCAGCATGTATGACTCCTCCAGTTACCTATGGGCAAACATTTATTGATTGGTTTTGTTCCAACAGCAGGTTGGAAGTCACCGTTAATGTCAATGACTACTACCCACCCATCTTAAGTTTCAGCTCCCACTAATGCGATCGTTCCTGTCTATATCGAAACAGTTTGATAATATCTGGCCCGCGTGCGAAATATTAGACTTCATGACAGCAAACCGTTAGTAGTTTAAACTCTGGACATTCTCCTTAACTATCCGTAGTTTCAGTAAGGTTTGCTCAGTTTTGAAAGCAAGACTTAAATGTGAATAGATTAATGCTTTAAATTAAATTCATGGATACACAGTAAGAGTCAGTATCATATTGGGCCTGCATGCACAAGTGTGAAACGAAGTCTCCTGCATATTCGAATTGGAAAAGTTCTCCGGAAAAAGGATGCTTATTTTGATATGCCAGTATTGAAATAAATGAGGCAATTTTATTTTTGCAAAACCAGTGTTATCATTTTCTGGCTGAGAATTTAGAAATAGCCCAGTTATGGCAAGTACCCATAGGCTGGACAACCTGATCTCAGCATTCCAATCCGCCAATTACTTGGTCAAACCAACCTTGTTCGAGGACATTAGTCGAATCAACATCGTAGTTCCGTCTGGACTTATGCAGACTTTTGGTGAAAAAAAAGCCACATATCTAGCGAATATCCCAGCTGTCGTT
Source organism: Paragonimus heterotremus (assembly GCA_013368495.1). NCBI lineage: Eukaryota > Metazoa > Platyhelminthes > Trematoda > Plagiorchiida > Troglotrematidae > Paragonimus > Paragonimus heterotremus. The sequence goes on along the minus strand of LUCH01000013.1, from coordinate 479,175 downwards.
TTCACTACATCTGCCATTCAAAAATCAATACATGTAATTCAAGCGGTTTTGTGGAACAAATGAGAGTGCACATGTACAAAAAGTTCCGATTTTTCTTCAACTTCATACGGTACAGCTGTAGTATTGCGTAGGCGGATCAGCCCTTCTTACTTGTTCGATCATGTCTTGTGTAGCCAGGGGTATGCGAAGTTCTGGCTTCCCCTTATCCATATGTTCATCTGAAATAACAGGGGTATTGATAGTGATTGTAACCCACTCCACCTCGGTATGTTTTGTAGCGTAACCTTCATTGTGTACATATGTGGGACGTATTGGTCGATGAACTTCTGGGATATTTTCCCACCCCTACGAATTAACATTCTGGCGTCTTGTTTTGTGTAGGGAATACTTTGAATTATGTTTATTTCTTGGAATTAGGGTTTACCATGGTAGACGGTTAATGCAGACTGTTTAGAGTGTAGCAACTGATGCACGTAATCAAGAAAATCGGTGATTTCAACTTAAATGAGAAGTCTTGTCTTCAGGATCAACTACTGGAGCCAACACTATGGTCACTTTCTCTCCTTGAGGCGAGTGTACAACCTGACTGTTATCCACAAATGGATGTTACCGACCACCTGGCTATGACAAACTTGCTTGGCTCGAGTCGGTTCGAAGACAGTGGTGCAGCTAATTCCAACTTGATAAGAGAGAATAATATAGCGTTTACTATCTCTACAACGGATCCAGATAATGAAGCCAAAATAAGGCCACCTTCCAGAGTATTCGTCAACAACTCGCAGGACGACTTCACGCAATCAAGGACGATTGATGTAGAAGGCAGGATAAGTCGACACAGGGTTACGTTGACCGCTACCATTTGCCTACAATTTGCCTAAAGCGATTTTTGTTCCGTTTGTCTAGTCTACTAAAGCACTAATTGATCAGGACTCTGGCGTTTCCTGGACATAATCGGAGAATATGATAAATGTCTGACGCAAGAGCATTGGTAGCACACTACTTCACCAGATTATCGTTGGCTGGGTAACCATGAATAACTTGTCTAAACAATGTGTCAACTAGTAACTTGCTCTGGATCACGATTTGGCAGAGGCGCAGACGGTTATTGGACAACCGTGAGAAAAAGAGTACATGCGCAGATGGGTTGCCAGAATAACTCCTGAAACATGACGACCCAGCATCGAAGCGCTCTTCTCCAGTTGCTCGTTCAGTTTGGAAACAGGAGAACAGTCCCTCTAGTTCAATGATGTCCTCATGATATCTTTAGTGAGAAGTAAGGGAGGCAAACAAATTACTAACATTTATCCGGGTTTACATTGTGTAGCGAAAAGGCGACTAATAAAGCACAATCTTTATTGTCCAACGCGCTAGTTACCATGTCACACGTGCGCTCGCGATTTTGAATCACAATTCCAGTCCACAACACCCCCCGATTCCCGCTCACACGTCGTGTGTACTTCTACCCGGTTTAGGTGTGTGATTTACGCCTTCTATCCGGGGGTTTTCCGCCTTCTATTTCTCTTCCGTTGATCTGATTTCGTTGGGCGATGGCTTGTCCGGTCGCTCGTCCTCCGTTCATCCACTATGGGCTTTGACCGCACTCCACAACTCCTGCGAGCGTTCGAATAATCACGCCTTCAATTTGGTCATCCATCCTATTTTGGCTGCCACGTCTCGCCCGTTGGTCCGATCCGGTCGAGCGATGACTCATCCGGTCGCACACGCCGTCCTGCATTCGCTCGCTGTGGGTTTTTGAACGCACCTCCCCCTGTGTTGAGGTATTCCACCGAGAGTTGGAATGCTCGCACTTTCTGCCTGTCAGGCCACCACAATTGGATACGGTGTGTGCGGGTGTAATCGTAAGTAGTTCAGCGCAAGCCTCCTGTGCAGACGTTTAAGTTCAGTCAACACGGTTGCCTACCGAAAGCGCAATTAACGTTCAAATCCCGACCGTGGAAAAGATATGCATAAATGACTATCTCTAACAGGAACAAATCTCCAGTGCAGTGCTTGCTTTCGAAAAGGACCAGCTGGAAATCCTTGTAAGTGAGAAATTTGCAATCGGGTGTGACTGATATCCGAACCCTGTGAAAGTAAGATGAGTCGGTAGGTTGTTCGTCTGAATTCGGATGTAACCTCATCACATTTCGTTAACATATATATATGTACATACATGTGTTAAAACTGATTTAAGACTTCATTTATTCTTGATAACTGAGGATCAGTCAGGGATTTTTACCAACGCGATCTGAATACCACATACAGTGGATCGAATGTGCCAGAAAATTTAGTGGAGACTATTAGGACTAATTCAGTCAGCCTGACAGTGTTACGGTCAATGTGCTCGTTTCGCGGACATCAGGGCCGCAGTAAGCGTCTTGCTTTGGGTTTATGAAGACCAAAGTTCATGTCTGTTGCTTCTGGATTAAATGAGTCCATCGACCAGCTGAATAAGTGGTAAACATGAGTATAAATGCAATATAAAAAAACTAAGAGAATTGATTAATTAGACAAAATATATTAAGTGATTATGCCAGTTTCCCACCAATGCACCCACAGGGTCATTTCAAATATGGTGATTTTGGAAACTTTAACGAATTTCTGAGTTTCTGATCGTGACAGTACAACATTTTACCAGTTGATCACGGTCACTGGTTCAAACCTAACAAAAGCTAGAATTCTTCAGTGTCAGAAAGCTTACGCAACATCTAACAAACTACTTATTTATAGGAGGATTAATTCCTGTTCAGTGGTTGCATTTTAGGTGACCTGTAAATCACACATGAACAATCATTTTTCTGATTAGCTTTTTGGGTTTCATTAATCAGAAGGGTAGTGTGGAGGTGAAGCAGAGTCTCATGCAGTCTGATAGCAATGATTTAAAATCTTCGGCTAGGTCAGCTTCAATTCACATTTCACTGGAGCTCAAGCTCCGGCAAGTATATAAGCCTGTATGCCGGCTGACCATAACATTATGTGAAATATTGTTTGACCCACCCTTACTGATACTGAAAATGATCGTTTTGCTTGTAATACGGTACATACCACCGATGGCCTTGTGATAATGTATTAAAAATGCAGCACATATGGTAAAATGGTAAATGCCGAATGTCGCTAGCAAGCGACTACAAGTACATGTGCCGACCGGCTCCGTTGTCCGGTTTCTGACGCCCAAACGCCCACGATAAACATACCTACGCTTGCGTGCCGGTACAGTCGCACGTGCGCACACATTACACACATTCACCAGTGACGATATTCGTTCGACGGTTGGACGACCACAAGGCTTCGATCCCAGCGTGTGAACTACGTTTAGGTCATTTGTGTGTGCCTAATATCTGTATATAAATAAACGAACGGGTGACCTTATCTACCTTCTATCATACAGACACAACACATGTGCCAAATCTAAATCGGACCATGTTCGACATAACCGGTAGTTCCGGTTACAGACTGTCTCAGTTCAGTCTATCGCGGCCGTTTATGATATCGGTGTTGACATTGATCTCACTGTTATGCACTACGCAATGCGAACAAAATCTAGGCAATTATACCTATTCAGTGAGATCGGGAACACCGAACGAATTTATCCAGTTGACATGTCCTTTACACTATGCCCAACCGGGAGACGAGGTTGTCTACTACAAACTGAACGTTTTCGATTCAAAACCCGATCTATTAAGAATTGTACCGATCAACAGCGATACAACGATGGAATCGGTACATTATCCAATCCATCAGTGGTCGCCCGATTTGCACATATACTGTGAAATTCAACGCAATTCGGATGGAGCTAAAATCGTCGTCTCAAAGACAGACTTCACCTTCAACGGACTGTCAGGTTAGTTATCCAAGTATTATATGCCGTTGCTATTAAGCGACTACGCCTGTAAAGCTTAGTAAAATCGCTCACTTTCTCATGTGAGAGAAGAAAACTGAGAAACGTTACACAACACATCCTATCCGTCATAAACAATAAATAGGGAAGGTTGACTAGGTGGTGTTGAAAGGACCTTTTACAACACAACGAGAAAATTGTGAATAAATTGACTGGACTTCCTCCGTTTAGTTGAATATCTTCCGCTAGAGACTGTAAGAGGGCCTAATCGATTCGGCTGGCACAGTTCACTGTCAGCCTATCTGTGCATAATAGTTCGTTGCTCCATTTTAACACAGAACAGCTAGGTTTGACAATGAAATTAGCGAACAGACCCCAAACTCAGACCCAAACGGTTTTCGTTTTGGAAATTAGGCCCAAAACCATCTCAGATGCAGTAGTTTGGATAATACTTTAACGCGGGTAGATTGTCAGAATAAACAGAAGCTTACATCATTGTACATCTAAACGATTGCCATAGCAGTTGACAAAATCAAAAACACAGTCAAGTTGACAAACACGGTAGCACAAAGAGCAAATGTAGTCAGAATGTCGTCAAGGTAGCTCGACTAGTAATTTTATCTTGTTGACCCGGAATTTCTTACAGACTTTGTTTGATTCCAATGAAGCAATGTTCGTTAGACAGCATAGATAAACATTAAAAAAGCACAACGTTTGCTTATGCAAGTCAGTTTACTTGCTTTCAAGCTGATCAACTTGTTTCGATGGATCAAAGCGTCCGCTCGATATACTTAAATCCATCAGATTTACTGAGTTGCCTTCAGTATATGATGACAAGATAAAGTGAACTGTCAATATACCGTGTTTTGGATCAACTTGCTTTGTTGTTAATACGTCATCATTTAGCATATGTACTCGCATGCACCAATACAAATAGCACCTCATTAGGGGTTTTCAGCAGTCGAATTTCTACATGAACTATATAATAATTGTGTATTATATATAATTGTGTTTCCGTTAAAGACAGTACCACAAATAGTTTTTGCTAGTAATCAGTGCTCTGTGTTATTACTCACGCTGTTCGTGATCCATGAAAAATCATCGAAGTATTATAACTTGAATGCGCAGGTTTGCTCCTCAGGCCAGAAAACGTGGGAAATGACTGTGCCCCAAATCGAAGTTGTTTACAGACTTCATAACCTTCCTGAAATGATTAGACTTTTGAGAATGTGGTAAATAGACACGTACATATCCATGACAAAACAAACTATAAACCAGGAGCTTTCGTACAAATTTGAAATGAGAGTTTGAATACGACGAACACAGCAGATGTCAATCGTTTACTGTTATGCCAATAATTATAAGGAGCATTGAAACACGTGTTGGCAAATACCACGTCAATTCAAAGGATCGGCCGTATGACTTGTATAATCAATAACGAATATAATGAGTATTTTGGTGACTTCATAAAATAACAGATTATCCGCGAATCTAGTATCATTGGATAGGGGTAAGTTACGAAGATGTTGGATTTCAGCCAGCTAAACAAACTAACAGTTAGGTAAACGTGTGATTAGCCGTCCAATGTTCCAACTAAAAATATGTGGCAATTGTTGGGTGTAATTTACTTTTTCAACGAGTCTTAAAGTGGACATGATATAGCCAAGCGGGACTGACCGATGTTCACATATGATTAGGGTTAACAACACCGAGTAAAATGGAGTGGTTCTGTGGAAGCTCATGTTGCTCACCCTTCATATCAATACTCCACAACTAGTTTCGTCTTTATTTTTGCATTCATCAGAAAAACCATTCTGACAAAACTAGGACCGTGTTACCATACCATTTTGTTGGTTATTTCATGTTTCATACGTTGTTATCCAATTAATCACTACCATCATCAATTAAAACTGGACGAATGATATAGTTGTTGTCTAATTTTTTAACTGCTGTTGATGTTCAAGGCCACAGTCCACCTCAGTTTGCTAGGTTTCCCATTAGCCACATCCTTAAAAGCACAAAGTTTTAGTGGTATGCTATTTCATGAGACTTACTAACCTCACCAGGAAATACCATACAATTTTCAGCTCATACCTTTATGGTTTTGGCCAACCAAAAATCTGACACGCCGATGTGAGCTGTGATCAGCAACGCAAAATGCGAGCAACCGAGTCAATAAACAAGGGGGAGTGATGCACACTGCCACCATTATTCGGAACAGCCATCGTATAAATATTACTCATACAAGACTGGTCATGTGGTCGCCATTACGATTCATCTTATTGGCCGCTGTAAGCTAAAGTCAGTTTTCCGTCTTCTCATATCCCATAGTTAGGTGGTCAAGCTAAATTGAACCGAAGGCAAGTGCCAGTATTCTCCACCCTAATTCCCTGATTTACTGCGTAGAAAGAACGGAAGTGAGCATACTATGGATCAGCTAGCCATTGAGGTCCACACACTTTTAACGCGGGCTAGCTGTGAAAGTCACATTTTTAGAAATTGCGTAGGTGATCATATGTTTAGTTTAATGACAGTTCACTCTACTAAGCATGAACCATTAAATACGGAAGGGAAATTGCCACTATTTTGAGCAATTAAATTCAATGAAGTATGAATTGAACACCAGCTTAACTACTGTGAAGTTGTGTATAGAAAGCTAACTAACGAGACTGACCCGATTGTTAACAGGACACGCTTTGAGGAGCGCACTTTTTGAACCTCCGAAAAGTGGTTATGCGTTTAGGAAATGAGCACCAATCTTAGGTTCTTGGTGAACAAGTTAGTCTACTGAGCATGAATCATTGAACAAGGCGAATAATTGACTACTGTTCTGAAAAGTAATCTTCAAAAAAGTTTGGAATGAAAACCACCTTGACTGTTGTAAATTACAGCATGTATGATTCAGCTGCATTGTGGCAGGGCGTGATTAAATAGTATATATATGCATATATATATATATATGACTGATGTGGGTACTATTATTAATATTATTATTATATCTAGACCTGATGTGAGACAAACATTCATTTACCAGTACGATTTTTATATGTGTTCCATAACTATTTTGTGGTTGTTTAAATGCGTGTCGTAAACACAGAGTTTATGATTCACGGGTTGCCACGTAGATTACCCTCGAACACAAAATAAGCTAGTGTAGTTGTAAATAAGATGGAATTTCGAGACGGAGGCCAAACGTTTCCAGATAACCGGTTTTGGGCATCTTACCTTAGGAAAAACGAAACTGTTTAAGCAGCAAGGAGATACGACTTTTACAAACACATTCAACCTTCTACAGCTACTCAGCACATAAAGCAGACGAAACAAATCATAACAAGTGGTTCAATAGAGTCCGGCAATCACGTCTTCAGGCCAACATTCATGTCATAAATTCAATCAATATTACGATCAACATCTTTCGTGATTAGTATTCAGAAATACCTTGGAGTAAGCATACATTTTCACATGTTCTCAGACAGTGTTCGCTTCATCTCATCAGAATGAAAAGAAGCTTGTAAATTCTAGGGCCAGTGACTTTTGAAACAGCCCAGCAATGAGTTCATTTCTCACATGAATTGTTTCGTTATTCAGGTGTATGCGGACAGTCGGCTTCGCTTGAGTTGTAAGCGTAGTTTTAGCGCACCCACTCGTAGTCCGTGCAAATAATGGTTGTTACAACGTTCAGCTTTCGTGTCCATCTGCTATTAAGTGGAGAAACAGTTATAAGCTTAATGCATAAACGTACGATAACCTTACTTACAGAAGTTACCATACAAATGACGATAGACTGCCAGGCACTGAGGGCAAGGGAGTAGATAGTCTGCAGAAAAACGGCAGCTGTACGTCCTCTCCGCCGTGTTCATTAGGTATCCCCGAAGATATTCCACTATTAACATGGCATGGTCATGTATAGTCATGGCCAATGATAACCTACATAAGAGGAAATCAGACTACAGACCTTTGACACTAACAGTCTTGCTAACGCATTCAAATGTGTATGAGCAGCGAGAACTAAAGGACTGGTTGTGCTAACATAATTTGCCTGTGCACTAAGCAAATTTGGTCCAAAAATAGTTCACTTTCATTGAACTACTTTCCAGAATGGAATGAGTTCGACTACATGATGTGTCGTCTCCACAAAGTTATCGTTTCTCAGCCAGACGTTAGGACCACCAGCGGTGTACGTTGAGCTCAATTAGATGACTGCGACATTAACCAAGGACGCAAATGCCCATAACAATTCGAATCAATTCACTGGATTTGAAGCAGTGCATTTTACTTAATCCACAATTTGACATTTTAATTGCGAGATCAGAAAACGGAATAGACAAGCGGATCGGGTGCTGGGCAAAAAGCTTAGTTACGTAAAAACAGGTGCCTTTGAACAAAGAAGTCAGAAACAATTTTTTCGCACACTGTATCTCTCGAGAACATTTCGCTGCATCCCATCAGGTACATACTGCAGTCTGTAGGTTTATATAGCAAAGTTCAGTGGGCATTGTGAAGCTAAACAACAAAATCAACAACTACACAAGCACAAGCACAACCACACATATCCATACGCAACAGTTACCAGGGCAATCTGGTACTGACGAGCAAGTCTTTCTGTACTCAGAGAGCCGGCTTCCATTTGCTAATTGCTACCAGGTAGATTAACATATCCCACCTAAAGCTTTGGGTGAAATATGAACCAGGCACAGAAACTGGTGAACACTGAGGATTTCCTGGCTAATAACTGCCTCGATGTCTACAAATGAACCGTACAGAGATTGTTCCGGTAGGCGTCAAAAAGATGGCTATAGACACAGTTTTTTCACTGGCAAGTCATCCAAAAACATTGGAATATCAACGCATCCACAGTTACTAACTTGAATGAATTGTACCATACAAAACACGTCTCATATGTAACATCTTTTTGAGAAAATTCAGGACAACGTTGACATAATACATGCTATTCATCCGTCAGGAAAATGAGATGGGTCACCTGGCTACCAACATCTAAAGTAGATGATAGAAACCTGTCAACTTCTGTCGATCTCACATTCTCATTAAATAACTGGGTACGTTTTACCTCGCGAAGAACTTCATGCTCACATCAACGATTTCCCTTGTGGTTACAAACTTGCTCATTATGTGTCGTATGTATTTGGATGGATTGAAACTACGTGTAATGTTCAGTAGTCAAGGCTTGTCTCTCGACAACCTATCATTGGTCAGACGGTGTTGGCTTAACTCGAGTCGTCTCGTGACTGGGTCTACCCGCTGGTTTTACAGCAACACAAAGTACCGTCATTTAGGAGTCAAATTCATGGCGGGTGTACATCCCGTATTTCCAGAACATTTTTGTCCTAAACTTTGCGTACAGCACAAAAGTTGTCCTTTGCGCACACAGCTATGTGCCCTAAGTCTTGGATTACCCGTGTCTGGCTCAGGTGATCGAATACCGTAACATGCTCCGGGCTGTCGTTGAAAGCGTTCCGTTTCCTGAATAATAGCGTTTAGAAAATTAAACAATGCTGGTGCCCGGAAGGTTTTAATAAGCCCTCAAAATTTCAAACAAACCTACAGTGACTGTCATCTTGGAAAAGGAACAGGCTGGATGAACGCAGCGCAGTGCAACCAATAAGCTTACTCCCCGTTCTCATTGGTCCGCATTACTGCTCACCTCTCTCACCCTGGCAAAGATAACGGAAGGGGGAATTGGGCGTAGCTTACTTCTTATCGGTCCGCCAACCAAGCTGGGCGTTCCGCTTCTAACCCAGGAGTTGCTGTGCTGTTCTCCGTTGTCTCAAAACCAGATCAGATTCAATGTGACAATTGTAGCTAAATTATCACAGTTGGCAGTACCGCCCAGTTTGCTCAGCCTTGTAAAGTGCCGATATTCTTGTGTGATGCACATCAACTGAATAGAATGAATGGACGGTGTGCATATCCTTTTGCGGCAGCCTCAAACAATACACTTACATTTTTCTACCGTTCTGTGCTGGGACCGGTCCTGTAGACATAACTCACCTTGTAGGTACACATACACTCACTTTAAATGGTAAGTGGTGACAGTTCACACAACTATTAGCAAGCATCCAACCCTTATGATAGGTATTCCAAACCCAAAAGTCAGATTCACCACCACTGATAGCTCCCTTCCTCTGTTGCACGATAGGTTCTCTGTGACTGAAATTACAGCGGCTCAACACACCCTAGGATATAACTTGATCTAAATGTGATAACTGAAAAATAGTTCACGGCTCGTGGGCGTTCATCTAGCTGAGTGCTGTTTGATGAATTGTCACCGATTCAACAGATTCATTTTTGTGAGTAAACTCCAGTAGACAGTCGTTTAACAGCCATCCATCTAACAATTCAGTTGGCTCCTACGATCAAACCTAACACCTTGTAAAGCACAGGGTAAAATATAAACCGTTTGCTTTTTATTGGACATGCAGTACTTACTTTGGACTTTAACATTCCAGACGGAGTAAAAACTTCTTGCTGGTCATCAGCTGATCCAGTTTTTGACAAACTGATGGCAACTGTCACATCCAGCACCACACTGGGTGGGTTTAGTGTGGGTTTTCCACTACCGTCCTGTTCGTACGACAGGAACCAGTCTTAGCTAAAGACAACCGTTTCCCATATCTGATATTCACTCTAACCTTTAGGTTATCGGCGGTTAGTTATTTTTACTGAAAGTTCACTAGAAGCAAAATGTTCTTAGGAAATTACATTTGCAAGCAGCTGCTTTCCGTCATATTGGTCAGTCTTTTATTGTGTGCGGAGGCTGTGCACGAATTATGTATGAGAATTAAGACAAGTCACATGGGTCGGTAAATGTCACAGACAAAAAGGATCAGTTAATGTCTGGTAGAGGTGAATCGGGTTAAGGATGAGTAATTAGATAGAAATATATGGTTGCGTTTAATGTGGTGTCAATGGTACCTTGATTGATATTAATGTCACCTGGACTGGAGTCCGAATCGCTGTCAAGACAAAAGTTTACATTACCACAGAGGTGTAGCAACTACAATACTCCAATGTAGTGTTTAGTTTCGAAACAGGCCAGTTTGTATGTCTGAATGCGAACCCCTTCCATTAAACGTAAATGATGTCCCCGACTCATAATATCAAACTACCGCTCTGACTGTAAGAAGATGAGGTTACTATAGAACAATTTACAGTGGTGCATGTGACCGTCAAATGTCACGAGTTCCGTGACGTCCAGTGGTTCACGCCTCACTTGTTATGGGGACAATTTTGGCGTATAAATAGCACATATCTTAAATGGCCTTAGTAGCCCGTTAGTAATAAGCGGCGGCGACCACTTATAAAAGTGGTTGCGTATGAAGTGAAAGTGATCTTGCGTTCAGATATTATATCATACTGTGAGGTCAATCGTGTACTGGTCAACACGGTTACCTCATGAACAGCGTGTCCGTGGTTTAGGTCCCGGCAGTGGCGATGACTGACTACTGACGAGCTCTAATGAGAGCGAAACTCGAGTATAGTGCTTTTTTTCGAAAGGGGCTGGTTGGAAAATCTGTCTGAATGCAAATGTTGCCGTCAAATGCGAGTGATGTCCAGCTTGAAAATTTGAGCAAATGTTTGTAACCTTCAGTCGTTTTCGACAATGTCTTTTTGTTTCTACCAAGTTGTATCGAGGCTTCATCTCTGCCCTGTTAAGTAGACACCGTTCGAATGTTTAGGTGGAGCACTCCAGCACCAAGATGACCGTGAAACGATTGACACATCCACCCCCGGCTGACAAACGTCAAGTGTTGCAAACCACTTGTCGACTGGCTTGGCCCGATGATTATCTTTCCATTATCATATCCACGTTCAAGATTGCTACCAGTGCAATCAGCCGTCATACCTATTCGATCTACCACCACGACCAGCTTAGCTCAGTAAACTGGTGCTGTCCGCTTTGTGATAATGCATACATGTTTGCATGATTGAGGTAAACTCTGTGTATGCGCGCGCATTTGTGTGTACCACTGACACATACGGTACCTTATTCGGCGAGAAGTTCGGGTAGTCGATTGGACGGTCGAAGCTACTGGGGTGATTAGTTCACACATCGTGGTCGTGGTAACTATAAACCCACTTTTTACGTTATTTTAAACGTAAACTTTGAATAACGCAACATGACGTTGGAGCTAATTAAAACAAACTTTTCCCTTATCTTTTGTTTGTTTGTTTTCAAATGATGAAATTCAATATATTAAACAATATTTTCTGTGCCAACACACTTTTGCTAATATTGAACCTCCTAGATTGAAACTTAATCAAAAGATTGTACAAAACTAGCAACCGTCTAATTATTTCGTTTACTGTATCGAATGAGAGCGAATTCTTTCAGAGAAAGACTATGCAATTTAAGGTGGTCAATACTGGGAGGGAATAAACTCCCAGAATTTGTTGAATCAGTTGACAAACTCAAGCGGTTCGACTGGAGTAGTTCTTGTTCGAAGTTCATTGTTCAAGAGACGACCGCTTTCGAATACTACCGAATATTCACAACTTTCGTATCTAGATAGAAACTTCGACTGCCTTACTTTTGTAGAAAGTACTTAACTCAAATTTCGTTGACTATAACTCGTCAATAGAGTATACCGTCATCTGCATCGGGATTTAAATATCGGATTTAAACCTTTTCTACTTCCGGTTGTTTCGGTAACACTTTTGCCTTTCTGGATATCATTTGTAATCTAATCTATAAAAGTTAAAAATGACTCAAGATGGTGCTTCGATATCGTTCTACCAGGGTCACTAGTTCCACACAAACTACAGGGTTCACCCTAGCACAGCAAGTCAGAGAATGGAAACATAACCATGGTTCCAGTCTTCCAACACCATGCGAAGACTTACACTATCGGGCATTCTGACTGATCAGATCAACGAACGCGCATTACTTACCTTAGGCGTTGCCGTGTCTGTCAAAACCGGGTATTTGTTCCATCTGCATCACACCTCTCCCACCAATCGTTTCAGTATGGTCCGATCACCCTGGGCTGCTGCTGCTGCTGCTTATCGGTCCAACTCAGTCACAGTACCTGCTATCATAAGTCCTCGTACATTGTTAGGAGTTCAGTAAAATGTATCTGCTTCCATTTGTTGCCCCACCATAACCAAAAGAACCATGTAGTTTGAAATACTCCATGGACCCTCGTGGAACAATACCAACCGAACTCTTTGTGTACTCTGAAATTGATATCGAGTCACATAAAAATGGTATTAAAAACATATCAAAGGGAACGCGATATAGAACTGTGCGACCTTTTGCTACTAGCATACAAAAATCAGGTATGCTTTTTAATCCGCCATCAGAAATACATATTCTTGGTGTGAGAGTGTCACATAAACCGGTTACATCAACAGCATTGGTAATTGGCTTCATGTTTACGAACAATACTGTTTAACACTTGAGCTTCATCTAGTTCCATAAAGTTGCAAGTTGTTCTTCATAAGTTTTTGGAAACAACAACAGTTCGCTTCCAGTCTCGCTCTGAGTAGAAGGTATTTCCCACTGCGTCCATTTCTTGCACACTGGTCAGCAATTTAATGTGACTAATGCGTTTGCGATGTAGTCAGCATTTGTGAGTTGAGATACGTTCGTCATGGACTAACAAAATCTTTAGCAGTCGGGTTATTTTGGTGTTCAATGGGTACTGTTCATGGCGCTCAATCGGTTCTCATATGGACCAGGCGATATTGTAAATTTTTCACTGACGTAGTAATTGAAAATGTGGTCCTATGTGGGAGGGGCTGGTGGTCACCATAAGGATGTCGTAGATACTAATCAAGTAGTTGTAAGGATTATGAAGTTACAGATGAGTAGTAAGGGATTTTGATTTTCATATAGATTGAACATCACCCACAATTGATCGCAGCTGCTTCATTCCCATAGACTTTCCAGTCGGCCCCTTTTGAACCACAGAAACACTTGACTCGAGTTTCGCTCTCATTAGAGCTCATCAGTAGTGCATATCCTCGCCACTGCTGGGACTTGAACCACGGACACGCTGTTCATGAGCAGGCAACCGTGTTTACCACTATGCCATTGACCTCGAGTCTAGTGCTTCTTTTCGAAATGGGCCGACTGGAAAGTCTATAAGAATACGACAGCTGCAATCAATTGTGGGTGATGTTCAATCTATATGAAAATCAAAATCCCCTACTACTCATCTTTAATCAAATATTGCTCAACAAGTCAATGATTTCTGTGATTTCAACTTCGAGAGAAGTCCTAGTCGAGGGGTCATCGATTGGAGTTAACAGACAGCAACTGTGTCTCCTCTCGAGGCGATTGGGCAACTTGATCATTACTCACAAGCGGAAGTGGTTGAGTGTTCAAGTATGATAATCCTGTCATGCCTAATGT
>LUCH01000013.1:449721-464458 GCA_013368495.1 Paragonimus heterotremus | reverse complement strand
CCCGGCTGCAGTGGCAATGATATGCACTACTGACGAGCTCTAATGAGAGCGAAACTAGAGTCTAGAGCTTCTTTTCGAAATGGGTCGAGTGGAAAGATTATGAAGTTGTTTATCGTTGGATAAGGTGATAAGTTAGACAACACATGGGATCATACTGAAAAGGTCGGCGCTGGGAGCTGGTCGTTTGTGTGTTTGTGGGTGGGGGGTGTCAGTGTAGAGGGTGTTAGTCTGTGTTTATTTTTCAAATGAAGCAGACACATTTCAAGCAATCCTACTAGCTTCGGACTGAGTGGTTAAAATGGCTTCCAGAAGGTGTATCTCGAGTGCTTTCATGCAAGAAGCTGACATCTTCATTCCATGCGGCATTGCTACTCGTTATTCATTCAAACGACCATCCTCCCGAAGTCATTAAAAAGTCAGCATCGTGTTTCAGTCTAGTGAACTATTTCTTTCCTTTTCGTTTATCGTATCGATAGAAAGACCAACCATCAAGACATTCCAAATTGAGTTTCTTTTCGTTACTGTCGAATGTCCCAATGATCATGGTAACCAACGAGTTGTTCCACTCAATTCAGTCGATGTTGTATATGTATTTCAGAGTCTTATCACATGCTGATCGAGTTCTAAGCATGGAACAGCATATTATTGAGCAGTTACCGTACTCGCCATGAAGACACTTGTAGTAACAGCGTCAATTTCGGTAGAAAAGCACTAGAAGCGAAACAAATAATTCCACTTCGTACTTGTTCAAATAATCTTCAACCGCCTCAGTCATCTGCCTGTACAACAGGAAGCGCTATTCAAGACATATCTAGCATCCATTTAAGATATTTTCAGACGAGGAAACATCTGGCTCCCACACGTTCTCAAACCGTTGTAGACCCAATATGTTGTGAAGTTATAAAAATGCCGTATTTTCGACAGCAGTTTGGTAAATGTGCACACATGGACCGCACAGACTACGCTGGTTGTCACGTTGACTGACATAGCGTCTGTCACAACGTGCACTGTTCAGCGTGGACGAAACTGAAAAGTGGTCAGATGATGTCTTCGTCTTGTGCTGGGAAAGCCTTGACCGGCTCGCTTAGCAAGGTTGGTAGAGTGTCGTTTACCACAATGGCGGAGTTCACGACCATCCGCAATGCCGCTTGGAGACACCCATTGACATGTTAGTCTATCCCAGTCAATGGCGAGCTTGTGTTCACGAAATCGTTGGTTTTTTTCATGAAGGTCCATTGATCTTCGTCTTTACCTATCTATTACTTTGACGATCTGTGGCCTACTGTCAGGAGCAACGGCAACCCTAGACATGACAATCAGTGCTACGGCTGCTGGTGCTGGTGCTACTGCTGGTGGTGGTGATGGTGGTGGTAATGACGGTATAATGTTGTATTCGGTGTGGCTCTACGTATCTAATCTACCGTGAAGAAGTTCGCTAGACACTCAATCAACTGATGACACTCACTTACAAAATAGCAGAAGGAAATAGCAAGATCCCATAGGTTTGATGACCATCTAGAAAATTGGTATGGCTACTTGAACGGATAATTATTTCGTGGTAGATTTACAGTTGGTGGTTAACGTTAGTTCACTTTTGTTTTATTTATAGACTATTTCGTATTTTCTTCTACATTTACGGAAATGAAACTTACTAGTTGAAAATGGGCTAATATTGTACAAAAAACGGGTGGCTTCATAAATAATCGGTGTACTTGAACTAGTGTCACAAAAGAGCAGTCTACTGATCCTGATATATATGATGTGTTTGTGTGGCTGTGTTTGTTAGCACTTCTGGGTTAGTGGATTTCATGTGAAACAAATCCTCATCTAGCGCTCGCTTAGTGTTGTTTCTCAGTGATGAAGCTGTAGTTTTCACATTTGCATTGGTTCAGTTACAACCTACATCAGAGCTTCTTACTTTGAACGACAAAATGCGTATATCAATCCTAGATAAGACAGTAAGTATGATGTGGTTCTGTCGTTCGAGAGTTCTTAGGTTCCAATCCTAGTTATTCGAGTCTTTCTTGCTGCTGAACAACTTAGCAGTGTCTTAACACGAAGATCATCACACAATTGCTCAGTAGTAGATGATGGGTGGTGTAACAAGTATTACTGTGTGTTACTGATGAGCAGTAGGGGATTTGGTTGAATTACAACTGAACATTTTGTGGTGGACTGTCAGGCAGGTGGTACGAGCATTCCAACTCTCGGTGGAATACCTCAACACAGGGGGAGGTGCGCTCAAAAACCCACCGCGGGTGGATGGAGGACGGCGTGGGCGACCGGATGAGTCATCGCTCAACCGGATCGGACCAACGGGCTAGACATGGCGGCCGAAATAGAATGAATGACCAAATTGAAGGCCTGATTATACCAACACTCGCAGGAGTATCTCGACACGGTTGTGGAATACGATCAAAGCCCACAGTGGATGGAAGGAGGACAGCACGGGCGACCGAACGAGCCATCGCTCGAAGAAATCGGATCAACGGACGAAGGGTGGCAAGCGGAAAACCTCCAGATAGAAGGCGTAAATCACACACCTAAACCGGGTAGAAGTGCACACGACGTGTGAGCGGAAACCTGGGGGTGTTGCGGACTGGAATTGCGATTCAAAATCGCGAGCGCACGTGTGGCGTGAGAACTAGCGAGTCGGACAATAAAGATTGTGCTTTATTGAACGCCTTTTCGCTACAATTTGATCGCAGAATTTAAATTCTCGTAGATTTTCTAGGCAATCTCTTTAGAATACAAGTACTAGACTCGAGTTTCACTCTTGTTCGAATTCATCAATGGTGTATATGCTTGTGTACAATAATATCGCCTACTCGATACGCGACCATTCAGCGTTTTATGATGGATGTATAATCGTCAAAACGTGGCGCAGGTTTATTTGATAGCGTACATCATTTATAAGACCAATAGCACTCCAAGATACAAAGAACGTTCTTCATGAGGATTCGCTTTTTTTTCCTAAGCCCGTGTCTATTTCGATACTTGCTTGACGAAATAATATCTTACTCGTCGCAAATTGTCTGAGACCACCGAAGAACCTTGTGCGCTTCTCGGAAGTTGCCATTCGTTAGGGAAGTACTGCGCTTGCTTTTTTGTTGGTAGTCGGATTTTTCAGACTGGCCCACTCCTTCTGCATCTGCTCGGTATGAGCCAAATGACTAGTGGTGTGCTACAACATTTTCAAGAACTTGGAGTTTTACTGTCAAATTTACTGTCACGAACGTTGGGTGCCCCGTTTAATCTACAGGACACTGTGGCGTTATGCGATTTTGAATGTTTGACAACAGTCTTCTATGACTGCTGGTATCGAGAAAATGCTTACGTTTACTTCATGTTCTTAACTTACCATGTTTATTGAATCTCATTGTATACACTCTTGTAAACTAACCAGGTCCAACCAAATTCGTGCATGAACCCAGCCAAACTGTCAACCTCGAAGTGACACTTGGTCAACCGTTTGTTGCTGTATGCCCGATAAAGAATCCAATGAACCGACCAATCGCTTGGTATCGCTTACCTGGATATCGATTGGATGGATTCACTGATTCCGTGTTGTTCATTCAACGGCTAACAGCGAGTGATGTGGGAACTTACTACTGCGCCATCCAAGAGGATGAAGTGAACGACAGACTGTCAGTTGCAGTTCAAGTTATTCAACTGTTGGCTGAGGGACATTCATCCGGTAGGCCGTGGTTACAATTTTTAATGTACGCATGTATAGTGTCATTAATGTCATCCGTTGCACTTGTCAGCAGTGTATACACATGCTAACTTGGTCACTACATAGGGGGTATACGAATACTAAGACAGTTGAATGGGCAAACAGTGTCAGTTTAATGAAACTGTCCCCAGATTCTTATACCGGTCAGCAGAGTGTTGACTGTATAAGGTAAACATGCTTGTCAAGAGACCATGACATTTGGATCGTAATTCGAACCACTCGAACCTGTTGACCTAAACTGGGTTACAATCAGCCGTCAACCATATCTTGGCTAAGCTAAACCAGCACATTTACCAACTAGTCCCAAACACTCCATATATTATGTGTTTGAACTCGGATATCTCTGGCGTTTAATCCAGTTCAATGGACCACATAATTAGCAGTAGTTAACTTCTACCGATATTTTTCAAGCTCATACCATCTGCATTGTTGATTTATCTGACTGTTGAGAGGAATCTTCATAATGGTCATCCAGGTCAGACCCGGTAAACATCAGAATTTAAATGATAAAGACTACAATCTATTACTGCCAACTTCGAGGCTCTCAGGAACATAGATACTCAACCTGATATCTTAGGTTACATCATTCACCTAACGCAAGTTGATTACAAGTTTTGTCGTGATAACTACTGTACAACCCACACTTCACTGTGGCCAACTTCTACTTTATTTAGGCGATTCAGACGCAGATAGCTAGACAGAAGTTCTATCTGACAACTACGTGTTAAGGAGTCAAAACTCTTCTTGGTGCATTACGAATCCTAGGGACAATGCTTGAGACCGAACGATTAGGCTCAATGATGAATTAATTAATGACTTGGTCTAGCTAAGAGAAATATCACCCCTAAGCCTGTAGGGGACACAGTCCGCTTCAGATTGACAATTTTCCCTTAATGCACCTAGAACAGCGCCGTACTTAAAAGGTATAGTGTATTCCACAAATCACACTCATATGGACAACGGACTGTTACCGATTCTATTTTTGCTTGAACTGAGCAGGTAGAGCTATTCAGACTGATATTCAAGGCAGCAACCATCTCGTAAACAGCAGATGATATTATCAAATTGACTACCTACCCTGTGAACCTTCTTTGGAGTGAGTTGATAAGATAGTTGATGTTACTGAGTGCAAGCGCAAATTGTGTCCATCTAGCCATTGAGGTTGTTTTAACGAGTCACAGCAAACAAATACTTCATTATCAATTTCATTCAGATACCGTCTTGTTCAGTGCGTATAAATGACACAAAGCCTGCAACAACTTTCTCATATCACAGAACTATTATATCATCAAGCTGTCAGCGAAGATTGATCAAAAACACCATTACAGTTTTCCAATGACCTTCGTTCGTTTTCTTCCCAATAAATGATTGTTGTCAAGTTGATACAAAAAAGGGATATTTCTATTATATGGGATCGCTGTAAAACTTAAGTATAGAGCCCTGTGACTATTTCTGAGAAAAAATCCTTCAGTGGAGTAGATTAACACTTTCTTTTATGTCAAAACGTATGCTTACAGGTGTTCATGCTATTTTTTGAGTCCATATTTTTTCATGAACGCTGCTGACAGTGGGCTTGCGTTGTGTGTTGTCGTCTCTGCAGCATAATCGCCTCTGTGTTGTTGTTTTTTGGTTGACCGATTGCTAGCCGGTAGCCACGTGTGTGTACGAGCTCCGTTTTTGGGAAGACATTTGAACCCAGGGCACCTTCTGCAACAATTATTTGTATTAACAACACAAGATATTATTGAGAAACTGCTTTAATGTTTTCACTCCCACTTGGAGCATGAATGAAACGGACTGAGAATTCACAATCTGATAACGGCATATGGGCGATCGGTAAAGCCCTACTTCTGACTCGGATGATTAGCCGGGAACGATGAAGTAAGAAGATTTTCGAATCACTGCCAACCTGATATTTTATTGACCTCGAAGGAATAGGGGATAATCTACTTTTCAAGGTCGGTTACCCTCAAGCGGGAATCCCCATTTTGGTCTATGCATGGTAGAGGTAGATTTAATTGAGAATTAAATACTTTTGGTGACAGCGAATTTACATAAGGGATACCGTATACATATCATAAGTGTAACTATGTAGCACATGTTTATCATAAATAAGAAGGGGTAGATTTGTGAGATCAACGAAATAACCGTCTAGTAGTAGCCGTGACGTTATTCCAACAGTGGTGTTTGACCAGCTTACTCAGGGAGTTGGACCAGGGGCAGTTCCGACGGATGATCATGCCCTTTTCGGACACACAAGTGAGGGTGCCACGGGCAAACTACAGTGGCTTCAACTTCGGTCACAAACTGTCCTCTCATTACCCTCGATTTAGTGACTTCTGTCCGGTACATTTGACGAAGTGCATTAGTTAGATCGGCAACATTGTTTAACTCAACTAGGTGTGTTTACATGGGACCGTTGATGAAGTTGGTTAGTCCACTAATTAACCAGGTAAAATGGTGCTCACAGACTACCGTGTTTAAGAGATATTAACCTCGCTGGATGTATACCTCCCTACTTATCTGCAACATTGATGCACTGAGCTCAGCAACCCACACCGATCGACTTCACATTAGTCTGCTTTAGCCTGATTGCTGGAAGACAGTGTGTTTCATGAAACGTTAACAATAACCTACAAGAGCTTATTTGTCAAATTGAACATCACTCACAATTGATCGCAGCTGTCGCATTCCCATAGACTTTCCAGTCGGCCCCTTTCGAAAATTTACAATAGTGTTCGAGTATGAAAACCGGGTGGGCACCTGTACAGTTGACAGGTAAAACTGTGTAACATAGTGTAGCGAAAAGGCGTCCGATAAAACACAATATTTATTATCCAACACGCTAGTTACCATAATATGCGCGCGCTCGCGTTTATAAGTCAGAATTCCAGTCCATAACCCACCCCCTGTTTCCGCTCCCACGTTGTGGGCACTTCGGCCCGGTTTACGTGTGTGATCGACGCCTTCTATCGGGGGGGGGGGAGGAGGGTTGCCGCCTGCCATTCCTCGTCCGTTGGTCCAATCCACTCGAGCGACGACTCATCCGGTCGCCCATGCCGTCCCCGATCCGCTCGTTGTGGGCGTTTGAACGTACCACTCCCGCGTTGAGGTATTGCGTCAAGTGTTAGAATACTCGCACCTCCGGTTTGTTTATCCACCAAAATATGACCTCCAATTACAGGTTTTCATCTCAAACCTGAAGTTGATCTTTCTTGCAACCGTGAGTAGGTTGCAATCCACTTGTACTTAGAATGGTTTTAACACACTAAAATCGGTTTCTTTTTTCTAAACACGAGAGCATTTAGTAGTAGAGCAGAGCATTAAATACAACATGAAAACGTCGACTGATGTCATGATATGAGGGGTAGTAGGATACAACCATGTGGCGATGCTTCTTCCGTATACATATTGGGATCGTCATTAGTTGCCTCCGCTTAGCACAGCATGACAACAGATCATTTGATCCACTAGATCAAAGTCTTCATTCCAAAGTCAAGATTTGCTGACCAACCTACAACCTCTGGAACTTGGTGCACAAAAGGCGTCCACTCATGTTATCAGTATATGCAGTTTTTTGTCTTCTGATGTCCAGCTGTTTTTCAGTCACTGATAATATGTCGCACGATAGTGACACCTCATCTGTTGTGTAATAAACCATTGACAATACAAAACATGTGGTAATTATCCCTAACACATGTCTTCTTGTTGCCCTGCAAAACCGAACTAGGGACGTCATTGTTACACGCTGCCCGTCAGCGTGCCTGTTTTATGGCTCAACAATAATGTTTTCAATAGAACGAATATATAAGTTAGTTAGCCAACTTTTTGACTCGTGCATTTGTAGTCATGCGACCTGCAATTATCTCCACCAACTATCTGGGGTCCAGTCGATACGAATGTCCTCGTGTTCCCAATGCGTTAACACCAGTTGTTTGGGAACAGCCGTTGGGTTCTATACATCTTGGTCATTACCAACCATCATGGTTGATATCACACAATGCTGAAAACGGTGAACGAGGAAGCCCCGCCTGGTGTCACTTTGATGTGTTCGGAGAGGCCTGGGAGTCCAACGCTAACGAACAGTTAATTCGCGCAAGGAGACAGCCTTCAGGTTAGTACCATACAGAAGACACGATTACTTATCATTCAGTTGATTTGTTTATCTTAACGCATACACTACGCATCATTCAAGGATAACCATAATCTTTTATTCAGCTAAGGATTTTAAGCGTCAATGTTTCCTGTACTCAGGTCTTGTAAATTTAGTTGACGTTCCTAACGTTATACTCACTAACGTAAAATCAGATATTATTCAAGAAATCAATCCTCATCAGTTCTTTATCATTTACCGAGCTTTAACTGCGACCCTATATAAGTATGGTTACAAATTTCATTTCCGTAGAGAACCGTGCATCTTTTTAATGGTGTTACATATCGGACCGACCCAAATGTATCTTACACCTAGCGGGTGCTAAGCGTTTTTTTTTAAAAAATAAAATTTATTACCTCAACAAGGGTTTTCAGTGATATAGAGTTCCACTGACAATTAGTGAAGTGAACAATATAACGTGCTAATGGATGCTTTGTGTCCCCTCGGTTTGCAGCCGGTCCATTGATAAAAATGCATCCCAGAAAGTCAACGGAAAGCATGCTGGTGACCCTCAGCTGTCACTGGACTGGTCCGATAGAAGATGGCCAAACACTGCGTTATAGATGGAAGAACAGCTGGGACGACCAAACGGAAGTTGCTGATGAAATTACGGCTACTCTGATTGATCCACAGATTGTGGGCCTTGCCCCAGACGAAGACAGGCTAATGACGTGTGAAGCAGAGATAGCAGAAACGGGTGACTTCTTGGGAAAGACGGATATCAGTTTGGTTGTTACTCCGATGCGAATGGCTGGGATACTGGGTACGTTTCATCATGGTTTAGGTAATCGAAACACAAAATTTTCGAACTGACTAAACGCGCTACCAACGCCTGAATAAAGAATGGACCATATTTATACGATTGTTTATGTTACAGCTACTTCGAATATTAAAGTGAAAAGCATTACAATCACCTACTGATAAGGCCAATATAGCTTGGTAATTTATCTGCTAGTATTTTAACAGTCTCCCTTGTTGACTACTGTTCAATGAAACTGTAACGGGTAAACTTGAACACTTAGAGGACAGTTTTACGAACAGTCAGTTAACAAATATCAGACTTTTTCAATCCGCCAGTTAGTCAGTCTGTCGATCAGTTGGTCAACAGGTTGCTCGCATTTGACAATTCGCCTTGTCTTGTGGACACCTGCTACGTTAAACTCTTTCTGAGGATATAATCCGGATGAACGGTCAACCTGAGCCTTAGTCATAAGCGAGTATGGCTAGGTGTTTAGATAATTCAGGTGATAAACGGTGCAGCGATGAACACGGATTGAGAGCAAAATCCCTATCGTGACAGTGACGTGCCCTAACAAGCGCGCCAGGTTGACGGAAAAGTTTATCTCATTCTGAAGGCTGTAATCAAGTGTATGTAATGTTCAAGTTACATAACCCAAATACCCAACTACGACTCAGAAATCTGAGTAGTATGTTCATTTGTAAATAACTTCGTCTAAACAGAGAAGCCGCACAACCTACTGATAGAGAACTGAGATGCACCATACTTTGAACACTACGAATTATACATGAGACATCTGTCACCCCTGTTGACGAACACCTATTTGTTAAAAAATAACACGTAAGAATATTTGTATACGAACTTGATTGGCAGTCACTCTTTTAATGGTAAGCGAACAGTCCAAATGCGCGGGTAGGAAATATATAAACCCCAAGTATACCCGTTTCACATAAGAATGATCATGAACTGAGTTTGTTCGACCTCGGAATCAGATCAGAACAAGCAGTCAACCGATCACGTTTGTTTCCTAAGTACGCTCGACGGCTCGAACAGATACCACGAAACAGTTCATCGGTCTGTGATAAATCAACCAGTTCAGATACCAAACGATGAAGAGGCATTGAAAATAAGTGTTTAATATGGTACTAAATGGAACGATAATAAGCAAGGTAAAAGCAACACATCTCGGTTATAGTTTGTAGTGGAAACCCCAACCATATCGAGCCAGTTGGTAGACTAATGCTCAACTTCAAACGAACACTGATCAGTGCCAACAACACATTCCAAAATAATTGTAACAACCAAACCAACGGGGGCAACATATAAGAGAAACGGTACACTGAACGCAATTCTATCGCTGTACCCTATCGCTGTATTCAAATACTCATAATAAACGAAATTATCAAGAGTTGAGAGCGCAGAAGGCTGACAAGACTTGATATACCATCAAACATTAAAGCCTTTTAGTCGGAATTAAAAACATTCGTGAACTCAACAAAACATTAACGAACGGAAAGTCGCGATCTATTAAGTAACTTTTACAGATCTTGTGTATAATATATAACAGTGATGAGTCAGATAGGTTTTTCTTTTTACATAAATTGCACATCACTTATAGTTGACCGTAACTGTTGCACCTCCATTGACATTTTAGTCAACCCGTTTCGAAAATAATCACTACACTCGAGTTTCGCTTTCACTAGAGCTCGTCAGCAGTGTATATCCTTGCCACTGCCGGGACTAGAACTCTGGCCAAGTTGTTCATGAGGCAGCCGTATTCAGTACTGCACCATTGACCCCATATTAGGCACGACGGAATCACCACACATAAACAATCAGTCACATTCGCTTGTGAGTAGTACTCAGATTGCTTGATCAACGTTAGAATAGATACAGTAACTGTCCTGTTAACTCAAATCAACCAAGACATCTCCTCAAGCTGAAATCACACAAATCCTTAGCTTGTTGAGCAATATTTTAATCACTGTGTATATTGTTCACAAGCAAATATGGCTGAGCATTTGTATATGCTGATTCAATCGTATCCAATATGAAGTAAGTGACGCAGTGGTGAACACGGTTTCCATGTGAACGTGTAACCGGAATTCCATTCTCGGCCGAGGAAAGTATATCCACTACTGACTACCTCTAACAAGAGCGAAGTTCAAGTATAATATATGGTAGTGCTAAGGTACTTGTAATATAATACGTACTATTATGTAAAGCAAGTAACATACGAACTAACATCGATTGTGCTACACAAAGAAGAATGTTAGTCAGTGAAGAAGTAATCATCCCGAATAAATGAGTTTGTAAACTCAACAGTATACGTAAACCACAAGAAACCGTGGACAGATTTAATTGTAAACTTTGAAGAAAAATAAAAGACGACTTACTTCTTCAACATAACTCATCACAGGGTAAAATAAAACAACTTGCGATAAAAAAACACAATAAATTTTAATAGACCAGCATCACAGTAGACTTCTACAACCCAGCAAGATACGAACCTTCACAGCGTGATTAGTTTTCATCTTAAAAACGGATATTTCCAAGTTTGATGGACAGGAGTGATAGATAGAGAATTATTGTTCAACCACCACCCTGAAGAAGTTTTGTTCGCAAAAGTATTTTGTTTTGCTTCAACCAATGGCTCGCTGTTTGTTATCGCCCGGTAAACCAAATACTTAACTAATGGATCATCAAAACGTCCACTAAACTGTACTGAAGATGTTGACAGTGGTAGCGTAAGCTGGAAGTGTTTAGTAAATCCACTGTTTTAATTGTTTACAACAGTTTGAATGACCTGATTTTACTATTGTTTTTCTCCTCCCAGACTTAAAAGAGACAAACAAAAAAATTTTCAGCTACGAGTCTGGAGAGGCTGCACAAATTACTTGTGACGTGGACAAACAACATGCGGAAACGGGAACAGACGTAAGTGGAAATCATTTTTGTTTTTGTCAGAATAAAGTCACTCAGGCAGAAATGACAGAATGGGTAAACGGACCGCGGCGTATTATTCAACTAGGTTTCTTTTGTTTACTTTCCTGACACCAGATCGTATGGACTTTTAACGGTGGTCCTCTCCGGATTGGTATGAAACGTACTGACCGGCAACTTACAAGTATAATCATCATTCCAAACATGACTCCGGAAGACGAGGGTGTATTTACCTGCGAACAGCAAGGAAAGATTCGTCAAATACATTTGATTGAGAAATCAGGTAAATTAAAATATGTATTTGCACCTCTGGTTCTAAGGTCGTACAAATATTTTTCTATCATAAACAATATGTTTTTAGGGGTTGGATAGCAAAAATGCAATGGCTTAAAGAATTTCAGTTGCCTAAAGCTATTTACATAATTTTAAACTATTTCACAGGATTCTGTTATTAGTATTATAGATGAGTGTGAATTATTCCATCCTGGAAAAGATCTTTTTATTCAAAAATAATTCCTGTGCTTATGCCTGTTTAACAACTGCCCACGAAGGACGACCAGATAGACTGTGTTTGTATGTAACGCTTTTGTCAGACCATGAATGATCACAATTATTCGCATGAAAACAAGACCTAGTACTAAAATCAGGATTAAGCATGCCTCCGAAATATAAACTGGAACTACGTTGAACACCGTCAGCTCAGTCTATAAGTTATTTAACTGTAGGGGTCCAGAATCAAATCAGTACAATGCAAGATGTATGACTGAAGTGTTATTTATCCCATGAACTGTCATCTGATTATGAATATGGTACCAACGTAGAACGCTTCATATATAGTAACTCCAGTTGATTTGAAAACCACAAATCAACAGTGGCAACCATCCGCTGTCTTATAGAAACTAATTCCCTACCCTCCCCAACTACGGAAGTGTGATTTCCGTTACAGGTTTGGATTTCTGCAATTAAAATTGGCTTACTCAATTTCAAATAAACTAACAAAGTCGAAATCACAGAACTCATTAACTAGTTGAGCGATATTTTGATTACTGTTGAATAGTAGAGGAGTTTGGCTGTCACAAGCGCACGTGGCTGAACGTTCACATATGATGATTCGGTCGTGTCTAATGTGAGGTCAATGACGCAGTAGCAAACACGGTTGCCTGCTTATGAACAGCGTGTCCGTGGTTCAAGTCCCGGCAGTGGCAAGGATGTGCACTACTGACGAGCTCTAACGAGAGCGAAACTCGAGTCCAGTGCTTCCGCATTTCGAAAGGGGCCGACTGGAAATTCTATGAGAATGCGACAGCTGCGATCAGTTGTGGGTGAAGTTCAACTTGAAACTAACCAAATCCCCTACTACTCATTGGTAAGCTAATAAAGTCTTGAAATTAGTCGTTAACACGTTAATGAATGTTGCTGCAAGGAACCCCCTTTGCAGCAACTATGCTTACGACTGACGTACCGCGCGTCCATCTGAGTTTTAACCACTCACCCAGAACTG
Source organism: Paragonimus heterotremus (assembly GCA_013368495.1). Lineage (NCBI taxonomy): Eukaryota > Metazoa > Platyhelminthes > Trematoda > Plagiorchiida > Troglotrematidae > Paragonimus > Paragonimus heterotremus. Next base: position 451,386 of record LUCH01000013.1, on the reverse strand, counting down.
GAGGAACTTTAAGCAACCGGGATATCAAGAAGACAAAAACCTGATTGATCGTAAATAGTATCAAACAAACCAAAACTGTTGATGTAGACCACCGTTCATAATAAAGAAAAAATACTGACCACGATTATGACACATTGTTCGAATGGGAGTGTGATCCAGTGGGACTACATCACAGTAGGTTTCTTGCATCAGTGATCCCGATTTGTCACTGAAGAGTGTTCTTGTGATGCAGTCTTGACGGTAGCCTCGCTCATGTCTTTTCAGCTGAAAATCCTGTTGAACACCATGCTTTGACCGACTGGGTGAGCAACCGATGACAAGTAACCTTTAGGTTACTAAGTCAAGGGTCAGTAACAACCTGCGACCGATCTTGTCTTTCTCCGGACCTACTGGATAGAGACAGACGGAAAATAACGGGCACAAATGCTTTCAAACCGAACTTTCAACCTTCAAGTTGGTTCATGTGCAGTTCTCTACCACTTCCTTTGTCTGAATGGTTTCATTTCATCTCAGGTTGACAGATCTTGCATCGGCTACAATCACAGAGACGCTAAACAGATGTGATAAAAAGGTTGTATGTAACTCCCTGGAAAACTAGTTTTTCACTGTCATCCTAGCTTTGTTCTTGTTTGTACACATCAGATAGTGATTTTCTGAACGAAAATCTTGCGTTACTTCTGGCATCATCTGGGTTCCTTTGATCAGAATCAATGATTTTAAATTCGATTGCCAGCATGAGGGTTCAAATAGGAAATGCACCAGAATAAATTCATGAACCTTATTCAAAGGAAGGTGGACTCCTATTTACTAAACCAGTGACTCAGTCCCATCGAGAATATTCCTCAGGGTTTGATCGCAATTACCTCAACATCCAGCTAAATGAAGCATAACTCAATTTATATTGTTCACAGTAACCTTTCAATACTTATGGATTTAGGAATTTTGTCACAACCTTCATAAGAATCTAATGAGCGGAATCGTATCTGATATATCCCGATCGACTATTTCTGCTATGCAACGTTACTATAATGCGATGTCTCACTCTCAGTCAGATTACACTTGATTCGACACGTTTCGCCTACTGGTACCTTCCTGGTGTTTACAAACTGAAAACCATTCTCACGAGATAGTGAGATTGTAAACCGTAGGTTATGCGCACTTCCGTCCGAGTTTAACTGGATAGCGGAAGTTGTTTGTTACTGATCTTTGCTTGTAACTTCCAGCCCATTTGACCGATTTCGCTTGGTGATGACTCGTTCAATTTCTGTTGTTACTCCTAACCTATCTGACTGGATAGTTGACCACTTGTTTGAGATATTCGACCGACTGTGGGATTGTTTGCATCACAACTGCACAACTGTCTGAAACGAGGAGAGCAGTAAAAGAATAGGACGCATTCACCTACACTTTGCACCATGGTCACAACCACATTTGTGGGAAATGTAATTGTTTCACAGGTTTCAAATTTTCATACAAAACCCGGACCCACACAGTCTTAACCTTTGTAAACTGACCATGATATAGGCTGTGTTCATCTAACCATTGAGTCGAACATAGACCCAAACAGTAGGACGAAATTGGAGCATTAACAGATTCTCTTGAAACACTGATTCCATTTTACCTTCGTATTTTTCCTTTTTCTAAACCCAAACCTTTTAGACCCGT
>LUCH01000013.1:424089-449621 GCA_013368495.1 Paragonimus heterotremus | reverse complement strand
GAATAATATTGCTGTGGTTCAAATGGCTAATAGGACTCCTATTAGCCATTTGCCCCACAGCAATATTATTCATGCTCCTGATAATCAGTACGCTTCAGTTGCATCTTACTGCTTTCGCTTTGGTCACCTGATTGACTGTCTCATGACTAGATCGATTTTGCCTAGCTGCTTGCCCCCTCACTATAAAATTTGTATGTCAATTTCGCAAAAGTAACCGATGAGATGCGAACGAAATGTCAATGCGCAAGACATCTTACACGCTATTATTGGCCTTTTTCAAGATTCTCTTGAGACAATTTATTTTCGTATTGTTTTTGGCTTGTGCTAACCGTTTTTTACTCTGTGCTCACACCGCTGTAGCCATTGGCTATTTAGTAGGTGAACAATGCATCACCGAGTTTGTGACCAACTATCCTCACACACAAGCTACCTGGCCACTTGGACCGTTTGAACGTCCATTTTACCAGCGGTGTCCCTGTACGGATCCAAATGAAATTGCCTAGCTTAATAAGTTAGTTTGCCGCCTCACCTTAAGTAACAATGTATTAAGCGAGTTATGAGAGTATGCGTTACAGCCAGTCGGACTATGATGTACAGCGAGGGATGTGTTTCTTAGTTCTAATTCTCTTCAAGTCAACTGGACAACATGTGTTCACTAAAAGTTTTGATACATAACTTAATAAAGACGACCACCTGTTAAGAAAATAGGGCGATGGGCTAGGAAATGGTGAGGTATAACAGAGGGTTATGAGCTGAAAATCGATTACAAGATCAATTGACTATTGAGAACTTGTGATCATTTTGTCATTATAGTGGCATTTCAACACGGACGTAATTGGGCCACGACAATGATTAAGATAAAGGTTGATCGATCTAGTCGTGAAGTACCAGGCAAACAGAAACTGGTAGAGACGGTTTGGATGAACGGGAATCCAGTAGGTTGGTACTGTTTCAGCTAGAGCTGAGGCGACAAAACTATCATTCAAAACATTCTTGTTATAAATCATTGCGGGGGTAGCTTAGAATTTACCGAAGGCAATTGTGTTACATTCTTCCGTTTTAGTTTCTTCGATTACTAGGATATTATTATTTCTAAAACTTTTCATACAGTCAAACTGGAATTGGAGTTGCTACCCGAGTCGGACACGAGATGGGCAAACGCTGGGGAAAATACGGAATTTCGTTGCCGACTATACGGCAGAAGTGATGGCAACCGATTGGTCGATTGGTTTTTCATTCCCACAGGAACTGAGGAAGAGATTCACGTGCAGTCGGATGTTGAAATCACTCGACCTTCAGCTACCCCATCAACATCTTTTTTGACTATCGACAGTGTTCAAAAATATCACGAAGGTCAATACGTTTGTCGAGCGTTTGATCTCAAGAAGATTGCCACACTGGTCGTGAAAACCCGCGGTAAGTGTAGACATACATTTTCTGTTATCTGTTTCCGTTGGATGGACAAAAGAAAGAGAAATACACTGATTTGTATTAGCCAGCATTTAGTACCAATCAGTGGTTTCACTGTTTACCAGACAACACGAGATATCCCCGTTTGTTAAGTAGCTGGCAAGTTAGTACTCAGTGCAGAACTTCTGATACAAGTATAATAAATCTATTACCTTAATTACAGAAATCAGTGTTACTCCAGAATCAGTGGACGCCCGTCCTGGAACCACGGTTCGATTTCTCTGTGAACTGTCTGTCGTGCCAGGGGCTCGTGGAGGTAAACTCTATTGGATACGGACAGATCGACGTGATTTAACACCTGGCAAAGAAGAGGTAATCGGATCCACTGGTGGCCGAACTCTATTGATTGTCAAGTCCTTGGACTGGAACGACAACGGCACAGTCTATATGTGCACAGATGGAGTAAGTCATATTATCACCTAGGCATATGTGTTCTGCAGAAGGTAATGTACAATTCTGTTGGCCAGAAGAAACTGGCCCCTTCCCCCCTAAACTAATGAAGAAGCATTGCAAAAGTCAGTCTAGCTTGTGGGCCGTCTCTCTGAACATTTTAATACACTTTCACTACCTCTGATTAGGAAAGATGCCTTACTTATGTGCTTGATAGCACATGAAATGCATTGACATTATTGTGACGAACGGTTGACTTTGACGTAACCACTATACTCACTTGCTGTGTCAACTGTTCTTGGTATAGTTCCATTACGGTTATCGATAAGCCCGGTAGGCGAGGTAGATCGAATCATGGAGACCTATGGTGGAACAGCACATTAGAACGTAACTGTATAGCAAAAATCGTCTCGGGTGTTTGTCTATGAGAAAAGGTTCGCTTCAGTCAGCACTTACAACCTCACCGGCTAATCCCTTGAGTTTCGAAACAAACGGACAATCACAGTACTATTCACCAAACATTTGGGGCTGATCGTTTAGATGCAGGAATTTCACTGTATCGACTGCGTGAGTATTTACAAAATTAATAACCAACTCGTTTCAGTTACACGAGTGTCATCGTTAGATCACTGATCCGGAAAAGAAATATGCTACGCATGAACTGTAACAAAGAAGAATATCTGATCTAAGGTTCCTTTTGAAAAATTAGTGTAATATGAAAGTAGCGAGTACCTATGTGTGGCACTCACATACCACATTCGGAGGACCCGATCACTTTGATAACCGAATGCTGGTTCTTACCTGCTATATAAAGGGCACAATAATCGTAGATGGTCGGCATGTCTTGTAGTAGGTAGAACACTACGGGAAACCGGTAGATTGTTACAAACAGTAACAGTCGAACTGTGGACTGTACAAGGCCAACGTCACGAAGGCTAACCATTAATTGTCCAATCAGAATAGTCATATGGCTCATTTCAGTGGTACGCAGTCAAAAGTGTGCACTGGCTTGCTGCGGATCTTAGATGGCGCGAACATTCGCCCCTCACACAGACGGGTACACGCCAAGCAGGCCACAACGCCATTCTTTGCGCATGAAAGTTCATTCAATACTCGATAAGCTGGGCAAATGAAACACTAAGGTCTAACACCGCGTCCTCTGAATATAAGGTCAAACAGAATGGTTCAGCAACGAGAATGACTGTCCAACAAGCTGTTGAAAGTAGTTTTCATACTAATTTGTAGAAGGATGTATCGATGCGTACCAACGTATGCCCAAATCAACGAGTAAAAATCTGTGAAATACTCACATGTCGTGCAGGCAATGGAGTAAGTTTTTGAGACAATGTACATGGTATTGACTACTGACGCATATCCAAAACGCAGTCGTATGTCCGCAAAACCATTGTGAGTACAGTATCCAGGGTGTAGCACCGCCCATCAGACAGTGCGAGACAATTTGAATTTAAGATAACTTCATATTACAACCATGGCGGGACGTACGATTCCAACAGTTTCATCCGTCTTTTCCATTCAGGATGGCTATTGGACGTCCACCGCCAGAAATAGTGTAAAACGTTGGAATGCAACATTCTATCCGTTGTCTACCTCGACCAAGCCGTAAAAACTGGATTTATCCAACTGCTCGACATTCGCAGTCTCTTGGTTTCTGTGGTTGAACGACTTGCCACGTTAGATTACTGGGCTGTCGCTTTCGTTTGTTAGCATAGAGTACAGATTAAATTTTCCCAAACTAATTGTTCCGTGTGCAAGAATCTTCCGTAATCGCTGTCAATACCCCAACAGTAAGCTTTGGCCAGGTGGTGCAAATCATGGATACGACAAAAAATAAACCAAAGTTGTGACATGCAAGTTTCCACATTTTCGTCCTGATTAGTTTAGGGTTTTAGACTCTGCGGTGGCGGCAAATCAATTATGTTCCCAATTTCAACCCATTCATCCTTCATCCAGTTATCGTGTCTGGTGTACGTCTGCTCGTCCTGGGAACCACACTCACCTGGTACAGCTGGGTGAAACATGCGAGAACATAGACACACTGACACGTTCACGTGAGTGTACGTGATCGAGGGGACTGGAGCCTATCACGACCAGACCACCCCTGCCTTATGCTGCTGAACCAATCAAAGCAAACTCAGTGACACTGTTGTCTCCGGACCGGATTCGCATCAAAAAGGTCATCCGAACTACAGCGTGACTACGTTACATCTCACTCTTATACATGGGGAGCTAAATATCCGCAGTTATCCGACCATAGGCCTGTCTCAAGTGAATTTGATTGTGCGCATTTGTATCTTTTCAGATTCCTTAGAACCGTACTTGTCGAACATGGATACACGTACACAATATGGAAACATGCTGTGTGAGCCTATACGGCAGAGTAAATCAGAGATGTATGCAAAACTGGCATCATTCAGGATTTTTAGTTTACCGATTATTGTAATTCAAATGCTAAATGGCGTGATAGATAATTTCATATCGGTACGTCATTTTGGATTCCAGGTGAGCAGCGTAACAGCCCAACTTTTTGTACGTGATGTCTGTGGACCTGGCTACCGAGCCTGCAGCTCACATGAGTGTATTGAATCCAGCAAATTTTGTGACGGCAAAGAAGATTGCGCGGACGGCTCGGATGAATTGCAAGCCAAATGCCGTAAGTTTCATTTACTCGTTTGGATCATATGTGACTGGAAAACTCGGGTTTATACAAATCACTGTTATCTCTTTTGGTTCCTATTCTAGTTGAATGCGGAGCAAATGAGTTTACCTGTGAGACCTGGAACGATAAGCAGCCAGTGAGGAATTGCTATTTACAATATTGGCGTTGTGACGGCGAGGACGATTGTGGAAACAATTTTGATGAAGCTGGTTGTCCCCGTGAGTCGACATGTTCATTTCAATGTCATTAGTTTAGGTATCTTGCTCGCGGACTTTTAGTCACACCAGACGGAATGACTTAAAGAGTGTAAATAACCACAAAATCCATAGCGTGCTTCTGCGAACTTTTCATAAATAAGCATGCGTTACTTGCGCTATCAAATTTTGGATTGTCAATATGCCATCTGCACTGTCATAAGTCAAGTCTAACAAATGTGTTCAAGGACCATAGAGAAGAACAACCACTTGAATACGTGGCAGATTCGAAGTGTGTAAATATCATACCGAATAGATAATATTTATATCATGTGTGTTCCACTTCCTCAAGCTGAGGACTGAAAATACATGATAAGTTTACAAAATTGTTTTCAACTGCGTATAGTTATCAATCGAGACCAAGTGTAGAGCACTGAATGCACCCTTGCATTTTATGTGAACTACTGTTTACAGTCGACCCATTTGAAGTCGGGAGGCCAGCCCGCAACATGCAGTTATCGATCCATGCGAATCACACGTGTTAGCGTGTCGCAAGTCAACACAAGGATGTTCATGCACGATCCGACAGTGTCGCAGGTTTCAGTCACATAACCGAACGGTTTGTTTACATGTAAAACACTTAATCTTTGGGAGGCCAAAGTGGACATTTGAATGTTTGCCAAGTCAGTTAACAATGACTGATCAGTCTGATTGCTTTATGATTACGTATGATTTATTTGGATCGGTTACACCCCAGTGGTTGTATGGACACAATTGACTTCAAGGGCAGTAAAAACTGTTTACGAATGCGGGGTTTGTAGTCGAAATGGTGTTATTAAGTCGTGATTCTCCCCCTAAAATCAACTCCCCACTATCGGTATCGCGCTTGTTTGGGCTTCTCAGGCAGAACTAGCTTGATCGAGGCTCGCACCTCCTCTCCTTCGACCTTATCCAAATGTGTCCGTTCGAATGCCTGTCCGTCATTCTCTGTCTGGGGACTGTGAACAAGAACGAAGGCGGTCACAGTAGAGTCGCAATTTGAAGACGATCCACAAAATTATGTCAACTTTGGTCACATCCATTTCACATCCTAAAATGTGTTTGAATGGTGTGTGATAGAAATGCCTTTTTTTTCTAGTGTGTTTGGAAACCATGAGATCAAACGCAGGAAGAAAGCGGATTAACTTTAGGTGCGTAGGTGGATTTTTGCTGAGTAGTCGAGGTTTTGTTTAGTTTCGAATTGAGCAAAACCCACATTTGATTACAACTTTTACATTCAGATAGACGTTACAACTAGCCTCTTTTTTTAAAAAAAACGCACTAGGCTGAAGAATCGCTCTTGCAGGAGCTCACCGACAGCACATACCCACGGCCAAGATTAGAATTCTTACTACACTTTGTTGAGGCAACCTTGTTGACCATTGCGCCATTGACCTCGCACCATGTACGACTGAATTTTCATATCTGGACGCTCAAACTTTTTTGTTTGTGAGTAAAGGACGGGTTGCTCAATCGCGCATACAGGGAACGCAAATGTATTCAAGCACCCCCAGTTGTTCAGGCGCCCATACAACGTTCTGCTACAGTATTGCTAAGTCATTTCTAAACTTATAAACCAGGCTTTTGGTACATAGAGGCGGATATCAAAGTCCAGGGGTGACCGACTCAGCATACGGCAACAGTCGGAGATCGTCAGTCGTGTAAATAACTGTGAATACAGCACAGATTGACATAACCACGTCAAATCCCACGAGATCTCTGTTCCTTTGCTAGTGTGATTTTGATTGCAACACTCCAGAGGAAGTCCACCCGAGATGGTTCAGGCGTAAAGTATTGCAACTTGCTCGTAACGTTGTTATTCTCAATCGATGTACTAATAACTCTGAATACACGTGTGAGATCCATCGGGTGACAGATCAACGGTGACCGATGATATCATTGGTCTGTATAGTGGTTGTTGTGCCCACGCAGGTGTGTCCACTAGTACACGCGTCACTTGCTTCTTAGTCCAGTACTAGAATGCGGTGCGACATAAGAAACTTCCGCCATGGTAATGTACCGATCACAATTATGAACCAAGAAACAAAATCCGGAATGTAAACGTTCGCGCGAGAATCTCAACATGAATGAATTCACACAAATCAGATCGCCTAATCGACTCGGGTTAGCAATTGGACTCAACAAATCGCTAAAAACACAGCTTTGCTAGCTCACACGGAGGTCTATGCGTATTTCGGTTCAAATCACTCGACCGCATTGTCCCAATGTCATGATCACCACTCTCCACGATCGTTTTGAGGGGAAGGCCAAGCTGGGAACCAGTATACATCGATGAGTACGAATAGAGAAAATAACAATACAATATTTTCCCAGTGTAGTGTGCTAGCACGACAATTTTTTCATCAGGCGGCGGATAATGAAATGCTTCGTTCACGAAAGAAACAGGTTCACAAATTGGCAGAGTGACTGAAATTTGAAACAGTTTGTTCCCTTGATGAACTTGAATAAAACAATAAGACGCAATTCATGTGATGTTCTCCGGAGTAACATTTCGTACATTCTGATCACACATGGACATGTAACTAATTTTAAACGAGTCAAAATTCCACAGAGCGGAAGTCATGGCTTAAGGGATTAAACAGACAGACACCGAAAATGAAAAAACCAAAATTGTGGGAATGTTGACTACCAGGGCAGCCACAGTGTCAACACAAACTGCTTTTGAACACACAGGGGGGGACTTTGACGTTTAATGGCTAAAGCCTCAGCAAACTGGAGTATGCGTTTCCGGTTGCTCCGAAAGATCACCGAGAACGCGTCAGAAACTTTGACTATGTGTCCTGTTTGTATTATGTGCCTTGCAACGGAAGATGCGGGGTGCGTTTCCCATCCCAGTGACCGAACTGAAATCATTATTACTTTTGTGCACACATAATGTAAGGTTCAATTTTCAAACGTATAGTTTCCGACAAGTGGACGGGGTTGCAATGGGCAGTCCGTTGGGTCCACTTCTAGCGGATTTTTTCATGGCCAAAGTAGAATCCACACTAGGCGAAAGCTTGTCAAAACCGATGTCGTACAGACGCTACGTAGATGACATTCTAGTCATCTTTGAGAGCTCGAATGAATCAAATATGTTATTCTCGAGGTTGAACCAGACTCACCCGAACTTAAAACTGACGAGAGAGAACGAAGCGAATGGCTGTCTTCCGTACCTGGACATTCTAGTCACTCGAAGACCAGATGGCACGATTGGGAGATCCGTCTACACGAAACCTACCTGGACTGGACAATACATGCATTTTGAAAGCTTCTGTCCGGTGCAGCAGAAGAGAAGTCTAGTTAGGACGCTTTTCCATAGAGCACGGCGTATTTGCACTGAAGACAATCTACAGCTAGAGTTAGACTTACTGACAGACACTCTGCAGGTCAACGGGTACCCCCTGCGATTTATTGAAAAGTACAGTAAGGCCGTCATTCCAACTGTAGAAGTGATGACGGTACCAAAGAGGACAGTGTATTTGGAGCTCCCGTTTCTAGGAGACAGCTGGTCAACAATGACGAGGAAACGCCTAACAGCGGCTGTATCTAGGACTTATAACGCTGCAAAGTTGTGTGTAATACAACGCACGAGAACTTTACCAGTCACCCCAGTTACGAACAAACAGTGTACGGCTGTCACATCTCACTGTTTATACAAATATTCGTGTAGCTGCAGTATGAGCTACATAGGGAGGACAAACCGACAACTAGCTGTTCGTATCAAGGAGCATGTACCCAAATGGCTGGAAACGCAGTTAGAAACACCATGAGCCTGTATAGATGCCGATGGACGGCACCCCGCATCTTCCGTTGCAAGGCACATAATACAAACAGGACACATAGTCAAAGTTTCTGACGCGTTCTCGGTGATCTTTCGGAGCAACCGGAAACGCATACTCCAGTTTGCTGAGGCTTTAGCCATTAAACGTCAAAGTCCCCCCTGTGTGTTCAAAAGCAGTTTGTGTTGACACTGTGGCTGCCCTGGTAGTCAACATTCCCACAATTTTGGTTTTTTCATTTTCGGTGTCTGTCTGTTTAATCCCTTAAGCCATGACTTCCGCTCTGTGGAATTTTGACTCGTTTAAAATTAGTTACATGTCCATGTGTGATCAGAATGTACGAAATGTTACTCCGGAGAACATCACATGAATTGTGTCTTATTGTTTTATTCAAGAGTGACTGAAACCTGAAAATTTTCCATCGGAACTGGGACACATCGTGTTGTGTCTCTAGATCTGTCACAGTTAGTGGACTGAGATGCAAGGTTATATAACCGTGTCTCCCAAACGCTAGGTAACACTTGGGATTTCTCAGTGTTGTAGCCTTGTTGTTGAGTCAAATCTTCTCTGTCAGTATGGCTTTCTGCTAGTTTAACCATAACCTGGTGCTATGGTGAAGAAAACTTGTTGCGAGATAAACATCGGCGGCTAATTCGAAATTGCTTGTAAAATTAAATTGTTTTGTTCTGAAAATTAATCCATCTAAGATGCGAAGACCGTTAGTTTGGATTAGCATAAAACATTCACATCCTACGCAGTTCATTCAGGTGAATACACCCTTGGAATACGTGTCAACACATGTATTTACTTGTATTTACATGTAACTGTTCTTAAGATCCCGGTGGTCATTTGTCTTCCATATGCATTTGGTGGATTTATGGTGATCTATCTTTTTGTTACTGGAGACGTGGATTCAAACTCAGCGCTATTCCGTTCGAGCGTACTTGTCTGTACTTAGCTCCTTGTACGATTTTCTAATCAGCATTTCACACAGCTGATCGTTTGGTTAATGTTGTATGAGTTGTTTGCACAATCGTCCGTTTGAAACGAACGCGACTTTCCCTCCGTCAAGCAATTAGATATTCCAGCAATTACACCAAGGTGGGTTTTCTGCGCTCTTGTATGTCTGTTCTTGTTTAGGCACTGATTACGGCCGTTGTACCCTGAGTAGGCTAGAATCAATTACCCATCTCTTTTCAACCAATCTGGGTATATATGGTTTGCTGGTTTCCTCATGGTGGCTTTATGATTCGTTCTTGCTGGGAGTGTGTATGAGAGACTATAGAATTTTGATGTAACTTAGTACATCTGCAGCATTGCGCGTGCATCAGAGTTGCGTTTGCCGACCATCAAGTAAAAGACCTGCCTCGCGTTCCCCCACACTAAATTGACTCGCCTGAGGACAAAACTGCCAAATCGGCTTGGTCACAGCGAGCGAACTGAACAGTGGCCAGCGTTCCTCCACTGCCAAGTTGAGGAAATTCACCTGCGTCATCTCAATCAGCTCAACCAATTGGAATGCTCACAACGTGAGCTGGTGAACGTACCATGCCTTGTGCGTTTGGTTACGCTCTCGGACCTCAGCCTCAACGTGCATGTCCGCAATCCCGGTCACTGCGTCAACCGAGTTGGCTTAGGCTTTATTGATCGGTTAATCATGGGTCGTGCCCAGCTCTGCTTATACGCCTAGCCGACATATCGGTAGCACGTCCCGTCAGACAGGATGCTCGAAACAAAGTTAAATTTCCAACCCAATCCCCGTTCGACTATTCGCGTTCCCCAACCTAGTTTGAATTCGACTGGTACACACTAGTACGTCGACTCCACTGGGTTGCGCAGTCTCAACATCCATATCTGCTGTGTCCGGGTTTAGCGTGTTAGTTATCGAGACAGACAAACCTCGTCACGTCCCTGCAAGCCAAAGTTGCTAAGCCTTTAAAGCACGTCAGAGGACCACGTGATCTGGAGTACGGTCAATATGCAGCCCCGTTTTGCTGCAACCTATCCGAGCCAATATAGCACGTTTGCTTCATCTGTGCCTCGTCAGATGTGAGTCGCGACAGAGAGCAAGCTAATCCTCTCTTTTATCAAACAATGTAAGTAATTGATCTTCTATCCTGATGTTCCGATTCGTTTTGAATAAAGTTAGGATCGTCGGTATACTCTTCTGATTGGTGCCCCGACAACGTCGTTTGACATGTACTTACTAAATCACTGGAATTGGTTGACATGACGTGACCTTAATCGAATGTGCCTTTGTTTGTTACGCTTTCCTGAGTGAAAAGCATGGTGGCATCACAATCCGTCATAGAAAAATATTGTGAGCATTCGGGTGATACTGTTCTAAACTCTGTAGCCCTTTTATTTGTGTGAGTAGTTGAAAAAGCATTAGAGAAATCAGCTTGACTGCTCTTGGGATACAGATTCTCCGGTCACTCTTGGGTTGACTAATTCCATGTTACCAGCCAGCGCTCCTGTCTACAAAACTATCCATTCGATTAGCACAGATTAAATTGGAAATCATGTAGACACTTCGTTGATAATTGGATTGAGAACAACACAGGTTATGAGCAAGTTGTAATACTCTACGTTTCAACCACCCCGGGTGGCCTTCCTCAGGAGTGTTGCGCATTTAGAAATTTCATTTAGTCATTTCATCAGTCACTAAGTGAACAATCAGTTGTATCAGTTCTAGGGTGTAGTAACAGTTACGCAGCAATAACTGCCATTCACTAAACTAAAGGTTGTTTTTATTATGGTACACACAATTTGCGCCTTATCATATCGTAGGCGAAGTCCACCTCAGATTGCTTCAAGCTGTACTAATCAGAACGCCGGTGACCATTACATGAATGATTATTTATCCTCTGCCTCATGTACACTTTGACACGAATAGCGATGTTTCAAGTCCTCAGGTTTGTTTACTGAGCCCATGTTCTCGTCCGTCTAACTATAATCGGAAATTGAATGAGGAGGATTTTTTTAAAAAATGTTAGAGTTTGTGATTTGTTCATTGGTCCGGTGACTTTGAAAACAGATGCGCTAGATCATCACCGGTAGTGTTGAACTCCGACCTCAGCCTGGTTATCTTATGCCTGATTACTCCACGGAAGTGCGAGGTCAGTAGCAAAATATACACAGGTCTCGAGACGAATGGAAGGACGTTATTATCACGAATCGCTTATCCACTTTTCATAGCCGAATAAATCAGAGCATCACTTATCAGGATACAGAAAGTTGATTTGAACTTCAAACTATCAAGGATGCAAATCAATGAAACTGGTTATGGATGTACAGTTATTCTAGATGGCTGATAAATTCCAATTGACTGGTAGTTCCTAGTGAACGGTGAATCTATCAATCTGAGTCGATTGTGCAATATTTTTTTATAGGTTCAATGTTCCAGCATACAAAAACCATATGGTTTTCCCCAACGGTTACAGTCTATTCTTTACAGGTTAACCTATGAATTGGCTTTTTCTAGTGTAGTTTTTTTCGTTCCTTTACCCACTTTCATACACGTTCCAACAACAGTCCCATCACCTGCGGATAAATGCAACGGGACACACTATACATGCCCAACTAGTGGAAAGCTCATCGCCCGAGCATTCATGTGTGACAGCGTGCCCGATTGCGAGCCGGATGGCGAAGATGAACACGAATGCAGTAAGCTGTCTAATATTCATTTTGTATGTTATTCATTCACATGGTGGTTTATAAATAAACGAACGAATAAACAGTGCTGTTCACCAATGATAGATGACATATATGGCGAGATGTTGACGTTTCGTTTACTCTTTTCAAGCAGGGACGTAAAACGTTAGGATATATAGAACATGCGGGTAGCAACAACAGTAGAAACAATCAACAATTGAGTTCGCATGAAACAAAGACTGTTATCAGTTCCAGGGCAGATAACCTTTTTTGAGTCAACAGTTTATGCACACACATGGCCTGACAACTAGTATTGCTTAACATTGCCTCGGAGAAAATCGGCAATTTCGGGTTCCGATTACGCAGCGATACTTGAAACGAGTTGGCGGGGTCAACAACGTAACCTGTTTCCATGATGGGCTTTGTAGTAGATAGGGTCGGACTTCGTCTCAGTCGCTCTGTTGTCATTGCCTGTTGCGTCATGGCGTGTCTGTAGAAGTGTTTTATCTGGGAAAGCCATTGTCACCGGACAGCAGCTGCAAGATGTGCAGAAGTACAGTACCCTAACAGCCCACGTTTATTTGTACAGTAGATGTCTTTCTGTCAAGTATCATCACCTGATAGTCTATTTGTTAGGGCGAACACACCCAGTAGATCTCTGTCTCCCACTGTCCTACTGTCCGGGGACTGATGACTCGTCATTTTCAGCATGCACGTTTTTATTCACGGCTCCTACCACACGGCTTACCAGCGCCGCTGAACAACATACCAGGACAGTAACTAAGGCCATTCTTGCCTTTCAACACGTCACACTGACATTCTTGATATTGATTTCTAAAGCATGACGGAAATATAAAGACCGCAGGTGCGTCCAAAGAGATACTGATAATTGGATTTGGTTGGAGAGATCTTCGATTCTAGTAGTAGGAACATAGTTACACTTTATTTCCCCCGTGTGATCGAAATGGGCTGATTGTTCACTGAACGGAAAAGTTTTGATTAAATGCTGCCGTATTTTAAAGGGAGTTAACAAATACATTTTGATACACTCGCATTTACTGAGTAAAAGTTGAGAATCTACAACTTGTCTGATCATTCACTGACGATTGTCCTTTTGGCACAGTCATCCAGAGCTCGAGTACGTTTATGTTGCCACATATCCACTGATGTTCATATTCATACTGTTCGCCCACATGAAAAGAGAACGGCAGGCCTGGTGGCATTGAATGATTTAATAGTACTTGTTTTTCACGGGTTATTTTCGAGACGAAACAGTGAAATGTAGACGAGGTAATCGTGTTGTATAGATTGAGCATCACTCACAATTGATCGCAGCTGTCGCATTCCCATAGACATTCCAGTCGGTCCCTTTCAAAATGCAGAAGCACTGGACTCGAATTCCTTTTTCAGTAGACCTTGTCAATAGTGCATATCATCGCCACTGCCGGGACTTGAACCACGGCCACGCTGTTCATGAGGCAACCGTGTTTACCACTGTGCCATTGACCTCACATTAGGCACGACCGAATTATCTTATGTGAACACTCAACCACTTTCGCTTGTGAATAATGATCAGGTTGCCCGATCGCCTCGAGAGGAGACACAGTTACTGTCTGTTAACTCTAATCGATAACTGCGCGATTAGGACCTCCTAAACAGGTCGAAATCTCCGATCTCATTAAACCTGCTAGGCGATATTTTATGTTACTTTTTCGGGGATAACTGCAAGACAATTTGACCGTTCGATTGTTCATTGGTTCCGTAATTTGTGATAGTATTGACTAGGACTACTCTGCAAGTTGAAATCACAGAAATCATTGACTTGTTGAGTGGCATTTGATTACTGATTTCTGTGATTTCAACCTGCAGAGAAGTCCTAGTCGAGGGGTCATCGATTGGAGTTAACAGACACTAACTGTGTCTCCTCTCAAGGCGATCGGGCAACCTGATCGTTACTCACAAGCGAAAATGGTTGAGCGTTCACATATAATAATTCGGTCGTGCTTAATGTGAGGTCAGTGGTACAGTGTTCAACACGGTTGTCTTATGAACAGCGTGGCTGGGGTTCTGGTCCTGGTGGTGGCAAGGATATGCACTACTGACGAGCTCCATTGAGAGTGAAACTCGAGTCTAGTGCTTCTGCATTTCGAAAGGGACCGACTGGAATGTCTATGGGAATGCGACAGCTGCGATCTATTGGGAATGGCGTTCAGTCCGTATGAAAATCAAAATCCCCCTACTACTCATCAGTTATCGTGGTAGTTCTATTGCTTTGACTTTCTATCGGTTTACCCGACTTCCTTTGTAGCTTATTTGTTTTAACGAAATTCTCACTAAAGTAACTTATTTTACTCAAGTGTTCATCACGACAGTCCCAATGCCTGCGTCTCAGTGTCATTGTGATAGGTTACTTTCGTGAATTGTCAGTTTTGATCAGATGTAGTATTCAACAAATCATTTGTTGCTCTGGTATTAAGAGGTTTGTCCGATGCAAGCTAAATCACTAAATCGCTAGTTGTTCAATGTTTCTAGTTAGCTGTATGTTGTGATGTGAGCTTAGTAGACGCTGCTAACAGAGCACACATGAAGAAAAGCAGTGTACGGGATCACTTCTAAGGTTTGCCTCTATATTCAAGGTGCTGATGTTAACCGAGAGACGAGATGAGAGACGGCATATTAGTCCATGGTAGCTCATAGTAGCAATGCTGCACCCGATCATACTTTGCATAGGGAATAGTATGCAAAACGTTGAACTCTTGTACTTGCCTGTTGCGAGATAAAAACAGAGTTCCAATATCTAAAGATGAAATTGGGGGTACGAACGGAAGTTACCACTGTCAGTAAGACTATACTGTTAGGACGTGTGTTCAAGGTTACAGATAAATAATGGCAAACCTGTCGTTCCACCTCTAGTCCGGTGTATCACTGAGGAGCTTGCCTCCAAGTAACCGCCGTTATTCGCTTCCGGAATGATAGATTAAGACTGTCAACAAAATGACTACAGGCCTTCAGCACCCACAAGCTAAAATAGCCACAGTAAAAACGGTGTGCAAGGGCTGATACTTTTCGGTCCTACCATCATCAGTGAGGTGACTCGGCTTGCAAAATCTTACAGACTTTCCTCCGGATTTTCGACCCTAAAGTTTGTACATTAAAATGGCCTGCGTACTTGTCTAACCCACACTTAAATTGCCAAATCTTTAGCGGCCCAGCCCTTTCATGTCCAGTGCTATGTTCTATCAGGTACTGCCCAAGAGCCGTGCATTCGCAGCCTACTCGTGCAAACGTAACTTTGTTCCAGTGCTTACAAAGGATTACGGGGGACAGATCAGGGTGGATATAGAATGGAGGCCTGAGTCTGTAGATAACAACTGTGTTTAGTTTGATGACTGATTTTTTTTAATCTGGAGTGCTTTCACACCGACGACAGTCAACCGCAAAACAGGTCTATGCGAAACTTTAAATGATCACCACCTGCTGCTCCTTGCTATAACAAAAGAAGAGCAGCCCGCACCCTTCATCTACCAAGTAAACTTTTTAGTTCAAGGTTGATGTCTAAGTTGCTTCTGGCCTCCAGCGCCTCGTCAGAATTAGCATATCTTTAGTTTCTATTCTGAGGCCCATGGTACTCCTGCCAGAGTGCACGTTGAAATGGATATCGGAATTAGCGGGAGGCAGAGAGTAATCTGGAAACAACATATGACAATAAGAGACCTAACATGTTACGCAGACGTACTAATGACCTCAGGCACGTCTAGAACAAACCGAAATCTGTCAGCAACTGCTGTCCTTTTTCCGGAAAAACATACTTCAATGATCACAAACTGTTAAAAGTAGAACGGCTGTCAGTGTAACTTAACGTGACTAAGAAGTGGTGCAACAGTGACACATGTAGGCATACATACTCAATTAGTTAACATGTCAGTGAATTGCAGGAAAAGTCGAAAAACAAACATGTACGTGGCCTCAAATGAGAACAAGACATAAAACGGCTTCTTGTTCACAGCTGTTTACGTGTCTGTCAAGCAGGTGACCTCCACATAAAAACCATTCCACATCTCGTAATCTGGGGATATGCCGAATTATCCTTGAACCGGTTCTTGAATGCATGTATGCATGTAAGCATGAGCGGCACTCTGGAGATCCCGCTACGTCTACCACATCTGGATTGAAGAGGCTGTTTTTCGTTTAATTTGACCGTGGAACAATCTGGAGGTTCAAACCGGAAATCCGCTTCAATATACATACACACGTGACTTGCTCTTTCCTTTTGTCTGGAAAACGAAAATGAGTGTTTCACTAAAAGTGAGAAGGCTAATGTTGAGAAAGTAAATCAAAAGATAACAAGAGACCCTTCGTCAATCAAGTAAATCGCATCAGAATAGGCAAATGGATTGTCATTTTGTTAGTGAAGACTCTCAAGACAAATTAAACCCAAGCACATTGAATAACAACTACAGAGGGTAGCCTGCAACCAGGTACCCGAAAATAAGGACAACCTTCTGCCAAAATACTGGAGGTCGTTGTTTTGTATGAGTTAAAAAGAATGAACCTAGTTGGCACATCCGCACTCAGTGACTCCACTGTCGCATCAATGCTTACTCGTTGTGAGTGCTCTGGTTACTTAACAGTTCAGCGTGACCGGTGCATCCTTAACCACACACGCAGCAGAAACACACCATCACGTTTCACGACCTACGATGTCCCCAAGTCCTTTGGGTACTGCGGGTTTGGATTCATGGCAGCAAAGTTGGTGTTCGTAGAACTTTCGGGCGTCCATCCACTTGAACAGTGTTTTTCCATTAATAAGTAGTAGTGTAAAATGTAAAAAAATTACTTGAATAACGTCCCAGTACTCACATTTGGTGGCATCCGATTATGGATAGCCCGTCACGTTGGCCGATGCCAAAGAACATCTACGCATACACTGAACTACGAGAAACTTGGGCTGCGTCATATACGTTTCCATCTACACATAATGTAAAAATGCACTTGTGCCCTGTGTTTGAATTAGCTTTTTCACTTCATGACCAAATGAATTACTTTCGTATACATAAAGACTTTAATGTAATTTTAAATTTCCTGCCTGCCTCATTTTGCTTCTCACCTCCGGTCTGAACTATTTAGGTCTGCCAGCTGTGATCGAACCGTCTGGAGATACCCAGTTATTCGGTCTGCAATCGGGTAACCTGACATTGACATGCGTTGTCTACGGCAGACCACCACCGGCAATCAATTGGCGTTTCAATTGGGGTGGCTTACGTGAAGGTGTGGATCATGTTGTGAACACCACGGTAGTGGATTGTAACAAGGTAATCAGCCACTTAACGCTGACCAATCTGGAGCCCCATGCGAGCGGCCTCTACACCTGTGAAGCCGTTAACAAAGGTCGTACCCTTGCACCGGACATTTCTGTCAATGTAGCAAGTAGGTGACAACCGTGATTCATGATAGTTAATTCTGTTTAAAAAAATGTTTATAGTGGCACATTGACCTGTTTTGTCTGTGTATGCCTATGCTGCATACCGGACTGTCACAATTTTCTCACGATTCTCTAGCCAGACTGCTTTCAATAACATAGTGCACTCTGCATATGAAATCAAAATAGGTTTGAAAAATGCATTGGAAAGTGAAATTCTTCAATGATTACGGGAAGGTTATTTGGTCCAAACTTTTTGCTTGCTTTTGTGTATTTGTGGATTGACAATAAAAATACTTCGGTACAATAACAACTACTTGAAAATGTCTAAAATTAACACACCACGATAACAAGCAATGGAATAACATGTGAATTATGCTACATAGTCTGTTACAGAACCGAACTATAGCTGTTTACTAGCAGCAGTGAACCAACACCGAGTGAACTGACGCAGCCGACTGGGCAATTGACAGATAGGGCGCTAACCGCCGTTACTAGTGCCTGAGTCGCAAAATGAATTTTGTCACACTCCCCTTTTCACAATGTGTTGTCAACTACACGTTCAACATCAAATAAACGACACCGAACTAACGTATTCGACATGCCGAAGCGTTTGTTATGATACAAATGCAATTGTTTATGGTCATTTCACTGGCAATAGTGTGGAGGTAGATACCAGTAAAGGGCGGCCAGTGTGTTATAACTTCGTGTTGTAGTTTAGATTTGTAATATAACGTTCTGACATGTGTGTTTATAAAGAAGCGGCGAAATATTTGACGATGCTGAACTCTATGAGGAATTATTGTCAACCATGTGAAAATCTGATGACGTAATATGCTGGCGGCAACCACAGTGGTTCACAGAACCGATTCGGCTTCTTCTTTGACATAGCAGTTTATATATTTACAATTTTTGTTGTGCAATTGCTGGGTTGTAACTAATACAGTACATTTTGATTACGTAAAACTCCTACCCAAATGAATGACTATTCTATGATGCCTCAAATGCATTGAAACTATCCAGAGGGTGGTTTGTGCATCCCACCCATGTTCAACGATGCTGCCTGGTTCGAGGATATGTGCCACTTGTGCTATTGCTCTGGAGTAACCAACAAATGTCAGAGTGCCAAAGGATACGTCAAATCATCGGTAGGTTTCGGCATTTTTTCAAAATTCGGTGTCGATCTTGTTGAGGTTCTGGTATTTGCAACTTTACTAAAACTTTTCACTGCATACACCCTGTGAGGAGCAAGAGAATGCCAACAGAAAACAGTGTGGTCAATTGATAAAATCAGAACTCAGTGATATAATACTCATCAAAATCATTACTTGTAACTGCCTAACGTAGTGGCTTGATAAACTGCGTTTTGCTCCGTGTACAGAAACGCTCTCGGTTAATGCACTCCGACAGAAATTAGGCAAATCCACATCAACAATATAGTTGACATTAAAAAACAACCCCATCTGAAGTGGTGTACATTGGTTTTTGTCAGTCTCGTTTGGAAGCCCTAATCTTATATATTATATATATGTATATAAATATGTGTGTATTATAGCAATACTTGTCCCTGAGACGGCTGATCAACCTAACGACCACTCCTACCTCAGAGAGAGTTCTGGCGCTGAAATGGAACAGTCAATTCTACAACCTGATTTATAGAAACGTCATAAAAATTCATGAATCTTGGCATCAACATTCTGGATGAGGCTGAGGAATTGTAATACTCTAAATCAAAGATTTAAAATAGCCTCAGGAATCAAGTGACACACAGATGACTGCCCGCAATCTCACCAAAAATACCATGGAGCCACTTACTTTTGCGGTTGAAGAAGGAATTCATGGAAGCTCGTGCTTGTTGTACTTGTGTGTTGGACTTGTGAACTGAAATTCGCACGATTGATGATCGGGCCACTGACAGGAGGCACGTACCACGGCAGCAATTTCTATAGCTTGTCAAATGACGAAGAGGTCAGGACGTTCGAGATGACTAGATGATTCTGCTGTAATTGAGATTCCTAATTAAATTTTCCTCCTTACCTATCGACGAATGCTGCGCACAAAATGGAACCTCTCGACCTTTTCCTTGAGTTCACTCCAACCAGAACGAATGCTTAGTTGCTTACTTGCGGAGGTTCCATTTCTCAGCGCCACTTAATAATGCTCGGAGCTAGAGAATTTGAATAGCTCTAGGGATCGTACGTGAATTTGAGTCCCCGCGTAAGTAATGAGGAGAATATCCAGAACTGGTTGTCGTATGAATTTTTTGTTCATGGCAAAAGAACACCGACCCACTGAGGTACATTAATATCATAGAAATCAGAACCCATTATTGGTTTATAGCAGCAGTACATGTAACGTCATACGCTGCAATCTGATTGGCTCAGCACCGAACAAAGAACCTAACGAATAACGGTAAGTATAACAATACAGCTGTTTGTTCAGTCGTTGTCGAATTCTGAATAAACACAGCTATTAAATTGTTCTTTGTGTCTGGGTATGGATGAGTTATGGATCAAAATAAGTTTTCATCACATCTGTATTCAAACTTCTTCCGTATGCCTTTAACGATGGTGTAATTTCAATCATGCGCATCCTATTGAGACGGAGCAACTCAGAATTTTGTCGCCACAATGCAACACATCGTCATTTACACTCAGATAATTTTACAGCTTTTAGCCCGTACAAATCTGACAATGTACACTTTTATAGACTGTCATTGGTTGCATAGCCGGTTGTTGGGTAGGAATGGACCATTTCGCTGTTTCTGTGGGTAGCCGGGCAAACATCGTTCACAGGATCTTTGGCGAATACCAGTCGTTCATTTCATCATTTCTACTCGACCACCACACATGTTAACTCGTTCATCTGAAGTCGAAATCGTCAGCAGTTCCGTACTGGAAGTAAATGTTCGCATGAATCTTCTTAATGTGAACAATTGACAGAGTGGTCAGGGTCGATTTGTACATTCCTTCCATTGACAACTTGCACATTGATTCGACACTATCACCTTGTATTATAGAAACATTCGTGTCGTCCATTCGTTTTTTAATGTGATCCACTCACGTTTGACTGGTGCGACGCCCTTAAACAGTGAAATTTTATAAAACATCAAATCGAACAGAGCTGTTATCGGTGCTTACGCTGAAACCGATGCGTTTCGAAGTAGTTGGGATAATGGCCTACCCACCGAGGCATTCCCAGTGCCCACCAGAATTGTTTTGTGAACTTGACAGTGTGTCGGCGAACCATAGGATACATCCCATAGTGTTCCTGTTTAACTTCTGCAGTCTCATTGGCATCACAGTGAATGTGACGCATTGATTGATACTACTGGAATTTAAGCAAACGAATAAAATGATTAGATCCAGCGGTTATTTTCGGTTCGAGTAGCACAAGGGGAAGAAAAATCTTTGCGGAAATCGACCAGCTGATCAAGTTGGCGAAGTCTGGGGCCCGTAACGTTTATCAACACTAGATTCTGCAGGATGTAGAATGTAAATATAACAGATTGTGGGCACCATGGCTGGTCTCATTCTCGTTGACGTCTGATTACCTTGCTGCGGCACAGTGTTGAATAAACTGTCGGTTGTGGATGAATTATAACTGAGCTTGATGGACGATACCTCTCAACGAGACTGAGATGACATATGATGCGAAAAGACATGACATGCTAGTATAGTCACCATACGCTGAAGCATAGTCCTTATTGAATATATCGCTTTTCTAGTCAGTCGTATAAAGTATGATATTATATCGCGTCCGGTTAATAGTTGTACCTTCATGTTTGAAGTTTTGGCTGAGTTTCGAAACACTTTTCGAATCCTTGTAATGATAAGGTTGTGGAGTGCAAACATCCATGGGTCGTTAATTGAGTGAGTGTAGCGACCAACGCGTTGTAATCTTCCAATCTACGGATGCGAGAATTCTTTCTCTAGGTGAGTACAGACATGTGTGAGCGGACAGGCCTCTGATTTCATCACTTGTGGAGGTCGAACATTAAGCGTGCCATGTGTATCTCCTTCCCGTTCGATATGGCGAAGCGGTTTTGATGTTTTGACACATTTTATTTGTAGTGGGAACATTCCGTTAGCTGTCAGAACAACAGGGATCGGCAACTAGTCCATCTTCCTTTCACCGTTAACTGAGGAATACGGCAAACAACCACCACAACCATTCTTTGGTGCATTACAAAAAAATGACTGGAAATAACAGCAGCAGGTCACTTTGTGCACCGGTATACATTCGTGTTTTCCCTCAGTTGTTGAACAGATCAGCTAATATTCAATCACGCGACTGGAACTAAGAGGACAAACGAGTCTTGATGAAATGTTTATCGGTTGGAAAACTTGGAAAGATCCGAATACAGAAAGTGGTCTGCGACCGATAGGAATTTTGTCGAAATTTGTTTGCACATTTTGAAATGATGGTAAACAATAAAGTCAACGAATTGTTTACGGGGATTTCACCGTAACGGGACAGATGGTTTAAGGATCTAGCAAAAGAGTGAAAAGTCTTTCCATAACAGACTGGGGAAAACAACAGGTGAACAATATATCCAGTGAGGGATCACACAATCTTTAATTAGTCGACTAACCAAGTAGTAGTGAATGGAGAAAAAAGTTAAATGCCGGACATAGAAAACAAGTCTCCGGACTTTGCTGAAACATCGACAACATGGAGTGAGTGTCATGTTGTTTCTCAAAGTAATCTCCACTTGCTTAACAGAAGGCAATTGAGGTGAAGGTTCATTATTTATATAAACAGTGGAGCAGGTATTACAGCGTTCCTCATATTTGTTTCTCTTCATGAACGAAAACAGAATTTCGACACATTTGCATCTGTTAAGAGACCAACTACGAGATTCAAAACAATTTGCTAGCTGGGATAAACCGTCCAGCAGGGCGGGAGAAAGGAATATGGTTGGACGCTAGTTACCCAACTCCACGTCACCTTCACATTTGGTGACAAATGTGTGCTTGTCTACCGACAAAGACGCAGTATGGAATGATAATAAAGAAGGGAACAGGATTACTCTCTGTAGAATACCGGAACCGGTGGTTAGTGGCGATGAGGCTTGACCACTGAGGTGAGTAAACTGGATTCGTTTTGTAAAGTAATCACGCAAAAGCTTGGCAGTTGAAGTCTGAATTCTAGACTCTTTGAGAGCTTGAAGTAGCGTTGCTCTGTCAGCGCTTTCAAAAACATCGAGGAGACATGCGAGTAGCTCTTGATTTTCCATCAGGCGATAGCAAAATGGTCTGAGCTAGGTAATCGAACGTATCCAATGTTAAACGTGAACGACGGTAGGCAAACTGACTGGAATCCGCGATGCTCATCTGATCTTCCATTCAGGCAAGAATGAGTTTTTCACTAACTTTCAGCGCTGCGAATGCACAAGAGGTCGGACGAAATTCAGCCGTTCCTTTTCTGGGAATGGTCTTTATCCGCGCCGTCTACAAACACTTGACAATCTTACGCTGTCTGAAACACCGGCTGAATAACTCAGCTAGCGGTTGACATAAAAATTCCGCACATTTCTTAAGAGCACCTGATGGTGGGCCATTAAGTCTGCTTACCTTTCTTGACTTTAATCGGATTAGTCACAATGTTATTCAGGCCGATGGTTGAAATAACCGCAAACAATACACAAGAACGTGTCAATATCACTCAGAAGAGCTGGTAAGTAATGGTCAACAAACTTATCAGTCTCAATGATAGAAGAGCTGAGAGATAAGTAAAGATTACATACCACAACTGGCCGAAAACCACTTAAGAATCTGGGTTTGCACTCGAAAATTAAGCAAATCAACCTATAAACTTTTGCACATACTTAAGACAACCAACTTTGACTCAATTAGTTCAAATAGAGTGGTCTAAGTAACGCGTACTTTCGGTTGTGCCTACTTATCAAATGAATTTTCTCTTGGAAAAGAAAATACTGCAGTGAATCCAACGCATCATCATAAAGTATCTTCACCAATACATAAACAACAAAACATCACAACAAGCATCATCCTGTAGACGTTCACTATTTTCTGTCACTGACCACGTGGTTAGATTCCGTGAATGCTGATTCGGCATTAACCCAGTTGACTAGGTTTGAACTGTTTTGTGAAGCCACCCAGACCAATACTACCATGCCTTCCAACACCTTCATTACGAGTTGATTAGTTGGTGAATCATTTCTCCACGTTCCCGTTGCATACGTTTTGATATGTGTGTAAGACTTGAAACCAACCAGCACCTTTAACCAGTTCGTCGTCGATCGTCCGGAGGTTCCGCATACCAATGTTTGAACTTCACATTAAAATACTTTATCACTGTTTTGCAAGGGTAATACCTCATTTCTTTGCTATGCGTGAATCAGAAGTTTCCTGCACCATCAAGCTATTGAGTGCGCGTTTCACGTGACGACCTCAAGGTGAAAGTGTGAAAACATATGCAAAATCTCTAACGTTACATGGAAATTGCAAGATGTACTCGATAGTAGTTACAGTCATTCAGGTAATTATGATCAACTGAGCCTGAATACGGGACTATATATTTGTATTAGACTACTTATCTATAAGCGTGTAAAGGACCACATTCCTTGACTTGACTGATTTGCTTAACCTACAGACATGAATGGTGAAATATTGTTGCATCTTGAAAGTGATCAATGTTGTTATTGATCATTTAAACTTTCGGAGCAATCTCGCTCAATTTTCAAGTATTTGCTTCTTCTGATACTAGTCAGCAGCCAAGCGGTGGTAGGTATTTGGGTATTGAAGCACCCAAGAAGAAATACAAGAAGAAACATTAGGGTTAACTACAGCAGAAATTGATGTTTTCTACACGTGTAACTGACATTAGCAATCTTAGTGTTTCGGGATTAGTGTTATCTGCAAATGAGTGTTGATGTTCGAAGTGGTGCTGAAGCATATACCCTGTGTGTTGACTTTCTGAATCAACAACCATTCCGTCATCCACGTTGTTGACTCACAACAACAGTTCTTGGGTTCTGGCTGTGAGTATCCAAGTGAAAACATTCGGCATAGAGAATACGTCCGGTTTGACGGCTACACACTGAGCACAGTGTTGACATATGTGTATTTTCGCCTAACTCGCAATCTATTCAACTTTCCTTCTAACGTAATTCATTACTTCCTTGAAAACCCAAGAAGTAATAGGCCAGATTGACACAGATTTTTAGCCTCATCATTTGCTTATTTCGTACACTGTTGCTCATAAGAAGTTGCACTATGTAAATTACACCTATTAATTTGTCGCTTGATAGGATCAAAGTCGTACCCAGGAGAGAGTGACCTACGTTCAGTCTCTTGATTAAACTTTATCACAGTGTCCTATTGGTGCTGTTTGATTAGGAAATACCCCGTTCGGCTGCATTCCAGGATTGACAAATGTTCCGGCAAACGTACGGAAAAACAGTGTTGAGTTTGGCTTGGTATACTGGTCACCTATCATCTGCAAACCTTCAGATATCTCTTCTGAAGTAGCACACACTCTCCCACTTTGCTTAACCTTCCTCGTTTGGAAAGAATTCTTGTTTGTGTTCGTGTATGTGTGTGTGTGTGTGTGTGAGAGAGAGAAAGGATCCAGGCGAGCCTTTCGCGTTGTAACGTTGAGTATAGATTCTGGGAAGACTTGGCATTGAACCGGATAGTCTGAAGAAATATGATCTGGAAGGGCTTTCACAAGTTCAATGAGCAGCAATTGCGGGGCTGTGAACAGAAACGCGCAGTACACAAGGGAACCATCGGTGCCATAGATCGTGATGACATGACTATATGGCGTTGTGATGTGTACCGCAGCGAGTGCGCTGGCCGTTTGGGATTAGTAGATCATCAACGTACTCATAGTAACACTGTTGGCCAAGAGACAACGAGTGCGTTAGGGCCAAGTATGTT
>LUCH01000013.1:359923-423989 GCA_013368495.1 Paragonimus heterotremus | reverse complement strand
TCACTGGGGACCACTGCGCTAGCTTTGTTGGTCATGCCGAACGATGCTGTATGCAGGCGATGAATGGTGAAACGATGGGGTCATAACCGTAGACGCCCATCTTCTCAGTGAACGAAGAATGCTCTATTCAGAGCAACCACAAATTGATTTTACACTTCCTACTTTTTGGTAGTTAGCCCTGATTAAACTAATGCATTGCCTATGAATGTGCCTAGGTTATGTAAGGCTTTCGTTTGTTGTTTAGGCGGTTAAGAACAACCGAGATACCTGCATACGTTACGTGTTGGAAATGTCTTTGCGACGGAAAACGCTAAAACAGTGTTTCGCAGGTTTTAAAAATAGCATGACTGATGGACAAAATTCACCATCGATATAACAAGTGACCCATAATTTATTCAAATACTAAACGAGGCTGGACTTCGTCGATTCTGCTGGCTAAAGTGTTGATTTATTTGACTACAATCAACCCTGTTGTGTAAATATCATGTCTTACATTGATAATCAGCTCATGAAACCATTCGTTATGAACGTTATACGACCTGAGACTTATTGAGAACGCAGGACAGGTCGACAGTTGGAAGGTAGCATCCAAATTACGTCTCTCAAAATATTCCCACAATTGTGTACAATGCAATGTAGGGCGGATTGGCGTGATAATCCGATGGAAGTTGTATTCTGTTGTATACAACGGCAAGCCCAACACTGTTCTGACTGACCCACGTGTCCGGTTGGTTGATTATTGTAGAGTTTAGGTGCCAACTCCAAATGAGATCAACCAAACATTAGACCGAGTTGCCAGGGCACCATTTAATGAGTGATATGAGGTGGTGGCACAGGCTTCTTTCTCAATCTAACCTGGCAACCACGAGGTGAGGAGTGTTACCGTACGAAGTTCATATTACGTTGCCATATCGTAACGGTAGAAAAACATAAATGTTTTGTGTAACGAAAGGCATGTAGTGAGTCTTCTCTGTTTCGAACGATTCCCAGTCCAACGGTTACGTCAGAAGGACACAATAGCGCAACTGGTGTTGTTCGGTTGACTTCGGCCATGGAGACCATGAATGTTTCACTTTTTCTAGCGTTACGTTCGAAGTAGCCAATCCGTAGTGTTCTAATAAAGATTGGTTATCCCTTCCGGCTAGTCGGACCAACCGCGTTCTTGCCGTCACGTCTAAGATCTAACGTGGAAATTCTAATGCACCAAAGTGATTTGCTTTTGCATGAAATGGAAAATCTTGTGTCTAAAGTGGAAACAGATATGTAAAAAGGTATAGAGTACACTAACACGTACTCCAATAATAAACTACATGCGTTATATGTTTAATATTTTTCTTCCCAGTGTGGACCTTATCATTACAGTCTCTCTCTGTTTATTTCTCGAGAGACAGGGGTTTCAGTTTCTAGATAGCCTATTCATGGGCTAGCCAGCATTGGCCGGCTGGACAGAAAGGTCTCGCGCATACACCTACTGGTCTTATTCCTTCGAGTTTACACTGGATAAATGATGTGAGTGAAACCGCAAGTGCGGCGGCGCAAGCCACTTGTGGTGATGGTTGGGTGCAGGCGTTCTGTGGCTTCGGTCATTGTTACAAGCTAGCCCAAACCGGATGCTCCCAACCATATGTGAAGAAGAGAGAGTAAACAAAAACTACCCGCGAACTCATCACCACTGCAACTGTACTGTAGACTAATAGCTGTCAATATAGAGTAAGCCCTATATTTCAAACAATATGTAGCAGTTTTAGTAACTGGAAACTATATTTTTTCTAGAAAGGGTTAACATTTTCATAAGTGGCGATCAGCTCAGTAACCCGATGTGATTACTGTGGTGACCAGTGTCAGGTCTGCATTGAGCAGGCCTCTTGCATAAAGTTCTATTTATTTGGTGATCTCTGTCATCAAGAAATCTGGGACACAAATATATTCCCGTTAGTTCCCCACCTCGTGTGATTTGTTAGTAGTTAGCAATCCCTTCTAGTGGCGAGTCAATCGGAAGTTATTGTCTATCGACACTAGGATTGGAAGAAATTACATAATACCCGCAAGAAACCAATTTCCTCACTCTTCTACAGACGGACAAATCGTGGGACATCGTCAACCACACTTGGCAAGTTCGTGCTTACACACCGGACGGTGTAGTTGAAGTCCATGAGGGCGTCGAATCGACAGAACAGTTGATCCGTTTCACCTACGGCATTGAACATCCTGCCTATCTGGAAAGCACATTCGGACTGAATGGGTCGCTTGTGAGTTCCAGTTGTGTTACTTTCCTCGAGTTGTCAAATGTTAGACTTTTTCCACTGTAAATCTATTGTAAATTAATATGGTTTCTAGATTTTCTCATTTAGACCAACCGGTTTTCTTTGAGATGGAGTAAACAAGCTTGTTTTCTTCTTTTGTCGAACAAGCTAACATCTTATGGATACAATCTGAAGTTCACCCTCCGACAATTTGGATCGTCTTCAAATTACTTACCTGGTGCTTTGGTGGCACTTCACGTGAGTTTCCGTTTTTTAATCTTTGGGAGGCTCAAAAGAAACGTTTCATGAGCATACTGCACGTAAATGGCAACTTATTAATCTCAAGCAACCAGTAACCACTAAGCGCAACCAGACCATTTTTATTTAGAGATATTTTCGTTAGTTAACGTTGTCTTCATTGCAAATGAAAGCAGTAAATGACCTGGGCACTAACATTTCGAACAGGATTCAGCCACGCGAACAGACACTATAGGCGACAACTCAAGTGCGAAACAGTCGTGGTATGCGCAGATCAAACAACTAAGTGATGCTGTCATGAGTTTTTGTAGAGTCGCTGTATCACCACATTCTACAAGGCCCAGGTGATCGGAACTGAGTCAGCTGAAGCGCAAAAGCCAAAAGAGTATGTGCGTTTGCGCTGCAGTACCATGCTGTGATATATTGTGTGTTCGCCTAAGGGCCATACTTGCGGAAAGGTCAAGCTGTCTTGGGGAAGGTTTCACATCAAACAATGAGGGTTGGAGCACTCATCGTCCTGTGGTAGGTCGATACAGCTGGAGGTTTTCTCCATTGATAAACGTGGATTAAAATGGGATTCTACAGCCGTGTTCACGGTATCTGGTTAGTTAACTGACCTCCAGCCAGACATTACTGTACACCTCAGCAAATGTTATTCATCCAACGCGCCTTCTTTTGCAACTTAAATCGACATGCCCTTTCAACATGCGTACGTTTTTCTTTTTGCAAAATGACGACTGCATGCATCACATTCCCTATGGAACTTGTGAGTGCTGAAACAGTAAACAGTTTTAGGGCAAGGCTGCTGCAACCGTTAGGGTATTTTTCAACTAATCTTCTCATTAAACTACATTTTTTCCCGGCCACCTTACTTACAAAGTGTAAGTGGTTTGTTAAATGGCAATTACGTTTCTTCTTCCTTATTTCGTTCCCCTTACCTTCTGATACTTTAGTGGTTATTGACAAGTACTAGTCTTTTGGGGCATCCACTTATATTGTTTTTTTTGTTGATGATCATTTTTTCGTTGTAATCATCACTTAATCAGTGTTTACTGACCATTGCGTAAGTATGAGAGACACCATGAGGAGAAATTTTGGTGATGTTACTGTTCTCAATACGAATATTTACCGCTGTTAATCAAACATTCGAAATCCTACTTACTGCCACGAACGCGCGTCAAACACACATCACAATACCATGCAGACAAGTGACGTGTACAAAAACTGGAGACTTAACAAAGGCAACCAGTTATGCAGCCATGGACTTCAGTTTTATGTAATATGTAATCATTTAAGTTTTTAATGAGTATCCTTTACATCACCAGTACACACGGGGTCAAAGAAATATTTCCAAGTACTCAAAATCTAGGAAAGAAGTAAACGACACTTAATCAAGGGTACTACACTCGACCGAGACATCTACGGTGAATGAACATATCGAGCAGTCCAACTGCCGTCCTAAATTCAGTGAGTACTGACCACAGGAGTATACATTAGCGTTCTTCTGCTTACTCCTGGATCACTGTACTACTTATTAGCATTGTGAAATACATGGCGTCGCTAACTGAGTGATATGGCGCAATTAAAAAAGAATGACTAGCGCTTTGAGGCTAACGGTAATCATCAGCATCAGAAAGATCAAAAATTGAGAGTGAAATTGTCGACGTGTTGCAATTTCGCACCCATGCCCTAGGTTCTTAGTAGTCTTCGCAAATGTGTCGGTCAACATACTGAATATCACGTTGAAGTATTGAATAACTTTCACACTTTGGAGTGATAAATGACGATCGGACGAGTGGCCAATATTCATCAGAGGCAACGCAGATGATGTCTACTAAGATGCTAATGGGATTGACAATTAGCTTTGTGCAAACCGAACACGCAGACAAAAATACAGACTGCGTGGATGAGGTCAGTGTAGTTCATATGCGACCACCACATGTCATATTTGTGAACCGAAGGCACGTTAGAAACGTGGGTGGTTTTTTAGGATTCCAGACGGTGCAGACGGTTCATTTCAAAGACATTCATCGCGGTTTACCGATGATGACGTCTGTCAGAGCTTGTGTAACGTCAGCCCAAAAGTAGATGCAACTTTAGACCTTCGGGGCAGTCAGTCCACTAAATTAGTTTTATTGCTTGAATGTCCAGGTTTAAGAGTCCGCTGTCAATTGAGTGTCTTTCAGTCCATTCGATTTATGTTTACACAGCCTTTCTGGTTATTCAAATATCTTCGAAACCCATTCTATGTCCTGTCCCATCTCGTTGGTTCAACGCTGTCATGGTCGATGTCCAGTTGGTCAAACGTAACTGCTAACAGCCAAAATGCTTATTTATACGACTCAGTTCCGATCACGTCGGTCTTGTAGAATGTGGTGATAAAGCAATCCTAAAAAGACTCATGACAGTTTCACTGAGTTGTATGATCTGTGCATATCACGGCTGTGAACTAGCTCACTAAGCTCATTCGAAGTAGACGTCTCCGTCAGTGCTCCATTTGAGGTTACATACCATTCACTGGTCTCTTGGAGCTTACGTGTGTATTGTGATATCAGCTTACTAGTGCATGGACACTATCGCCGGTGTTTGCGATTTCTAGATAAACAGAATTCACGAGAGACAAACGCTGACCTCACATCAGACGTACCCTTGGCCAGTACTCAAACAGGTATGGTTTTCTGTATCAAGAAGGTTGCTGGTTCAAATATTTGCATGATACCAGGTATCGACTGAGTTCAAAAGGCAACTAAACCGATCACAAAAGGCTGGCTCGAGGGTTGCCACCATCAAACAAAGACTGAGCAGTCCAAGATGGACTGTTTCAACGCACATCAAGAGGACATTTGATAGCAACATGATGGTCAAGCCGTAATTATAAAACTGAGTTACACACAGTCATACATTTGGTTTGCAGATGACGTTTTAAAAAAATTGGTCGTTGATTTAACTCTACTCTGATAATATATTTTAATAGAGTATGTACAACTTTTATTTTCGGCCTTTCTTTTGTTTCGTTCAAGGGCAAAAATAAGAGCGCCTACTGGTGTCCTCCATCAGACCGCGTGTTACTATACACCTTACCAGTAGGTTATGATAACCCCATTTCCGTGCGATTCAATGAACGCGACCGCTGGTATTCCGACCTGAACTGCACTCAAAGTTTGAACCACCCACTAGGTCGCAGTCAGTTTATGGACGTGTTGCGTGATGTACAACGGATTGGCATACGTATGAAGAACTACGGTGAACAAGTCAGTGTGGAACTGCAAGATATGACATTGGAATACGCCACCAAATCGGACGTTCCTGGGGTTTGGGTTGCTGAAGTGGAACAATGCGAGTGTCCGGTTGGTTACGAGGGATTGTCTTGCGAAGTAAGTGATGAGTAGATGAACAGTGTTTACGGTTGAACAAGCTGTTCGCTGTCCAGATTTTTCTCTGTAGTGCTATTTTACACATAATACCAAAGACATTTCATAGTAAGCTAACTAAACAGATTACTGGCTGTATTCTGTCCGATGGTAATGTTGTTGATTAGCAGTCATAAAACTGAAGGTTCGGATACCAGTTACATTGAATGCTTCTGTTCGGTTGTGAACAATATGGAATTATTCAATCCACGTGTGACCTAGAATGATGCATGACAACGAGCACCTTACGACGTACATAGTAATAATTAAGCTTGGGCTTGTAATTTCTTCTATCCTGCGCATAACAATGGGTTTCTCTAGTTAGCTTAGTTCGCAGAAAAACATTCCATCGTGAATACTACCGATGTCCCGGAGTTTCCAACAAGCTACTTTTATATACACAATCGTCGCATCCCCATTACTAACAAGCGAAAGTGGTTGAGTGTCCAGATATAATAATCTGGCCGTGCCTAATGTGAGGTCAGTGGCATAGTGGTAAACACGGTTGCCTCATGAACAGCGTGGCGAAAGTTCTAGTCCAGGTCGTGGCGAGGATATGCACTACTGACGGGCTCTACTGAGAACGAAACTCGAGTCTAGTGTTTCTGTGGTTCAAAAGAGGCCGATTGGAAAGTCTGTGGGAATGAGACAGCTGCAATCAATTGTGGGTGATGTTCAACCTGTATGAAAACCAAAATCCCCTACTACTCATCAGTAAAGGTTTTTTATTTCATCAGTTTAACTGGATACAATGACTATCGATAGTACACATTCAAGTAAATCTGGAAATTTCTATCAGATATGGATAACACTGTTTTAAGTGAGGGAAATCCATTCATATAGCTTAGTGTTTTGCGTAGTATAGGTATTTCTTCCTGTTATCTTGAAATTTATAGCGTTGCGCCAATGGTTATGAAGAAGATCCGAATAAGCCTGGTAGCTGCCGGCTCAGATGCGCATGTGACGAGTGTGATGACGAGGGTAGCTGTCTGAAATGTCCAGGCAAACGAAGCGGCCCACGCTGTGAGCACTGCGAGCCCGGATTCTACAGACCACCACGAAGCGCACTTTCCGAAGACTGTATTCCGTGTGAGAAGTGTGCCCAATCAATTTCTCAGTAAGTGTACTACACGAGTATTTGCTTGTAGTCTCTGAGAGTTATCTTGTTGTTCAGCTTCTCAAATATGTTTTTACCACGGCTGGTGAAGTGATGAGGTAACCTTCGTGAAGATGTTACAGTTAACAAATTTTATTATCGATCACGACTGCAGAAATCACAACAACTAATCTGTCGAGGTTTACGTGTCTAGATCAGCTTTGTCTTCAGTTCGTTTCGTGTTCTGAGCTGAACGTGCAATGGCGTATACTTAAGGTATTTAAGAATTCATAGCTAATTAAGGTTTACTACCAGAACGTGGTGGATAAAGACCTATTGGTAAACACACGACTGCAAAATGGAGTTTTCGGCATTCTGAAGAATATATCCGATGATAGCGGTCAGATTCACTTCTACCGGTAATTGTGTTAACATTTCCGTATCAATTTGTGTTTATTTTCAGGTTTCTTGCTTGATGCCCTTGGTAGGGCAACCAGAAGATGTGATTTGCGCTAGGTCTTTCGGATGAACATCTGTAATTTGCACACACATGCACAAGTAATTAGGTCACAATGAAACACGGGCACAACAGGACGTAGCGAAAAGTGGCATAACAAAGGAAGACCTGTAATAACCAGCCTACACAACCCAACATCGCTCGTGCTCTCATTTATATAAACCTGAATTCCAAACCAAAACACAACGGGGCTTTCAGCTGAACGTCCTGTTCATTACTGCCTAGTTCTAGGTGTTTGGATGACGCTTTCTGCCTGTTGATTCTCGCCTGTTGGCTCGGTCGCGTCTAGTGGTGACTCATTTGATCTTTCGTGTTATCTGTGATCCATCCAGTGTGTACCTTGGCAGTATCCCACAGCCTGACTGAACTAATCCACTGAATGTTGAAAATCGTGTCTCCGACTTGATCGCCATCGCATTAGAGCCGTAGTAAATGTATACACCCTTAGGAGCATTTATTTCTGATTCTTTACTGAGATGCCGCAGAAGGTGAACTGTCAACATGAGCTACTTACGTATTCACGAAGAAAGGCTGATGCAGTTGGCTGATAACATATCACTAAATGATAGGGTGTATCTATTTATAGTGCGGTACACGACGGTACATAGCATTCTTTCTCAAGAATCTCAAAATACGATCCAATAAACAGCCAATATTTGTCGGTCCATCGTTTTGATGACAATTATAAACGTTGGCAACCGTTGTCTCGTCAAGCCCCTTAGAACGACTCTATCGAGTGAGACAGACGTAAGATGACGAAATTATCCGAAAACTGTTTGGTCACCTCGCAGTTCATCCATCATCATCATCGGTAGTTATCACTTCTGACACAATTTACATAATGGAAACAACGCTCGTAAAGTATTAAAATATATTTTTCCCCCAACAAGTGTTCGTGTTACCCACTCTTATACTGCTCACGTAAAAGCATGCATCATTTTCGTCCCAAATCCACAAAACGGAACCCCTGAGTTACAGGGATAGACAGGTTGAAGAGCTTACTGACTATTGTTCGATCAGATGTACTTTCTTCTATTTATTTCTAATTTTATTAAATTTGTTAGCATCGAAAATGTTCTGTTAAGTTGCTGTGCTTGTCAATCCGTTTTCTGATTACTAATTTTTGTTGTATTCCTGTTGAAGATATGATATGATGCTTCGCCACACAGCGGTCGCAGACACATATAACGTTGACCAAAACAGTGAGGATGTTATTGATTGTCAGTTTCATTGCCCAAGTGCTTGTTCAAACATTCCATTCATAAAGTCGCTTTTTTGCCAGGATGCAAACCTTATGGTGTCATTCAGTCTCGTTGGCTGATCCACTGCACAAGACCGTTAACCAGGATCATTAACCTCTTCTATTGGATGCGAAAGACTGACTAGAAGGTAGAAAAACCCACACGATCTGACACTTGCCCTGGACATATTTATGAGTATTGGTTTGTAACCAAGGTGGATACTTTTAAGTTTTATTGCAGCTTCGGTGGGTGTTGCGTAGAGAGGGAGTTCCGATGAGTAAATGCGATCAAACATAACTACGAATCCAGAACGGTTGGTCTGTTTATACCATCTATCTCATAGGACCTAAATCTCCCCCTCTAACAATTGATTCTATGTTCGAATGAGGTCACAGAGGGTTCTGCGTCAATAATTTCAAGATTGTGTTTGACACCGCAAAGAGAGGTGTTCTGCAATTTGTTGATGTGTTATCAACTCATCTTTTTGTGTTCCTAAATATTTTGTGCTGGTCTTCCAGCTGTCATGACGTGGCACGGAAGAACCGGTGAGAAGCACCTATCTATGTGTGACTAATTGTCGTGAACATGTCTCTTCAGCGGCACCTGTGTTTCATTTTAACCTAATCAAGTGCACGTGTATATTCAGTCAGCAGAGTCAATCTTAAAAATCGGGCAAATCCTTTGTTGGTTCGGTCAATAATCTTGAAGACAACTGCAGGTTTTCTCGTTGTTTCCAGCTCATGTTGTGTCTTTTCTACGCTTTGTCGCATTAATTCGAAGCCGTTATCTAGCTATCAAAAAACTTTTTCACATAAATTCTAGGCCACTCTGCGCCGTTACCACATGTGTTGCACACATTACAAACCTTGTATGAGATTTCTCAGATTCTTAGTTCAGTTTTGAAGTCGTTCTATACCAAGTCAACATGTTCAGTACTTTAAACTGTACTGTACCGGCCGGAGAAGTATATATGAATTCTAGCCGAATTTTGCATAGCGATTTAAAATAAATAGTTCCTCTTACCGAATGCACAGTTGGGGATTTACAGCATATTCGGCTGAACGTAAATGATCTGGAAATGTTTCTACGCAGTACGATTTATTAATGAAAGATCACTTCGTTCTTCTCATTCGATCACATGAAAACACCCAATTGCAAAAAATTATTGCGCAGATCCTGACAACATCGCTCGTCTTTCATTTGCCTAATGCTATTTATTGGTTTATTGTCGGTCTCCCTAATTTCCCATTACCCCTGTATGTTTCAAGCACTATTCTTTCCAGATTGTTCAAGTGTGCGTGCTAATAAATTCCTTTTAAAAGCATTCACAGTTTGTATCATAAGCGTATGGCTGTGTCTTAGTTGATTGAAAAACAAGCGGTTGATTTATAACCACAACTTGCAATAAATTGTACAGGTCCAATATCAAATTCATCTGAAGTGTGTCCAAGAACAAACTATGGAACAGCGGTTTCTGACTCCGGGATTGCAAGTCAGATTTCGTTCGCGATCGTGATATAAATAGAACACACATTTGCGTAATTTGTCGAGCCATCTTAATCAGTTCAATGTAAAAGTCGTAACATATTTTTGTTTGCTTTGGTCAAATTATCTGTCTTTCTAGAAAGGAGCTAATTCATTAAAAAGAGAAAATGTCAATAGGATAACTGTGTCAAGTACATGGCGCTACTGAGTCACATTAAATCTCGATAATGTGATGTGATAGTGCTCACGGTATTACGCCGTTGTTTTGGAACTTTAGGTCATCGATTCCAAATTCAACTGCATCTGTTTGGAACTATCTAGAGGACGACGTGGGCAGGTAGACTAATACAATCCAACAGCTAACATATGATTCAACAATAGTGTTTTTTACAGCATAGCAGTAAGCTAGCAGACTTTCTGTATTCACCTGATCGATGATACGTCTGACTGGATGGACCGATCACCCGTAAGCGTAAACGTACCGGTGATGAGATTGGGGCTGCATAAACCGAATTTTTTTCTTCAGTAAGGCTCGCTTTTTATCGTTCCAAACATACCTATCAGCCAGTGTTATCTACCAGATTACGGTAAACAATGAACGTGGAAACCGCACTGCATACACCTTTCTATCAATGTGGATGAGAAACGGATTATTCGTGTATGTTATGACCAACAATACACATCCGCAGGTCAGATTTGCATAATTTACGCTGGGCAATATATGCTATTCGTAAGTGCCAGTCGGAGTGAAGGTTGCAGTCATTCCGACTGAGCATGAGCATTTGCCCACAATGAGTACAAGCAGAACGGTGTCACATATTTACAAATGGATTATGAAAAATGGAGATACTTAGTCAGTTGGTTATTTATTATTCTTAATCTTATTCAGGGTAGTCAGGTTACGAATGAGGAACAGATTGTATATACAACACGTACATCTGTTAAATATTTGTACCCGAAACTTAACCTATCGGTTACAAGGCGTTCATAGGCAGACGCCTATCATGCTATTTCGTCAGTTTTGACTTAGTATTCAGCCTACTGGTCAGTTACCCTAAATTCGTACATTAAGACGACGATAGTTTCTAAAGTTGGAAATACAACCATCAAACTAACAATAAAAACTTCCAACAATGGTTTCCTTTCGGCCTGATGCATGCCTGATATGAACCTTATCCAGATTTGGCTGAAGAGGTTGACACAACCCGGTGAACTGAGTTCGCTTGTAATCGCTCTGTCAGTCCCGTACGTTAGATTTGGTAGAACAAGATTATGCAACTATAGCCGTTGTTGGTCGTTAACATCTACTGACTACTTTCTACTCGACTACTTACTCACTACAATAACTGACACATAACCGGAGTCATCAACGATCCGTGATATGAATCCAAACTGTTAATCTAACGTATTCTTTGCCTATGTGGTATGTATCGAGAAAGCGAGCGCTTCACTAATAGTGCTGTTCCGCTTTGGACCCGTAGGACTGCCATAATGCTTGTTTGCATCAAACACAGTAGTCTTGAATGTTTACATAGGAATCAGCTTGAGTGTGCATGTATGTTGTGTTTAGAAGTGAGGACCAGCGAAAAATAACCCTCGGAAGAACACTCAGGTCCCATGCGACTACTTGTCAACTGAGCGACCGTGCTAACAACTACGCTGAAAGTTCATCATGAATATGTGGACGTTATTTTTACTGTTTAACAGAATGATAACAGAACGATAAAACAGTTCGTTGCAACAACAACAACAACAACAACAACAACAACAACAACAACAACAACAACAACAACAACAGCAAGGTACGGATCATTCAAGTCAATGGAAGACAGTATGCACTGTGTGGACAAGAGATGTGTGTTCTATTCCTTCCCGTTGTTGATAAAAACGGACTATCCAAATAGTTATTGACGGACCGGCGGACACACATGTGGAACAATCGATGACGCATCACGCGGACGTATCAGTATGTAGTTCACGTCGTCTCCTTATGACTGTTTCATACAAAGTGCGTGGCCGTTTTATTTAATCATGGTTCTAACACAGGCATGTTCGTGTCTACCAGGTCGAATGACAACGAACGTGGTCAATCCATTTTCCTTAGTTTGAGAATATCTCCAGTACACGCCGTTGAGCGAAAATCAATAGGGAAGTTGGGATCGTTCACTCAATGCTGAATAGACATGAAAAGTGCATGGCTGCATCTGTGGGTTTACTGCACTTTGCCTACGGGCATTCGCTTCCCAATATCGATCATGAATACCGCCAATTCGTGGGTTTTCCCAGGGGTGTGAAAGACTTTTCGCCTGACTAGACTCTGTATACAAATGTTTAGCCTTTACTGAACGTCATGAATTTATTTTAGTGCAATCAGCATTCCACCAATTGTTACTAACACTAGGCTCAACTAAATCCAACGTTGTTGTAGTTCGTTGTATGGACGGTCTATGGTACGATGTTCATACCTTCTGTTCCATGGTGTGTTCATGTTCTGCTACCATACCTACGAAAGCGCCAATCTCAAATACGTCCGCATTTTCTTAATCTTGAGAACCATTTATCCACGGTGATCCCAAGGGCTCACTATGAAACTATGACCATGTGGTCGAGCAGGCCGAAATTGATGGTTACTTTTCATGTGGTGACCTGAACACCCGTAAAGGTTGTGTTGCCTGGACACGGTCTGTCAACTTGTGATATCCGACCGTTCTGGTCGGATAATGAAAAGTGTAAAAGTGCCTCTCTCAGATGTTTTTAACTTGAATCATTTACGGTGTGATCAGCGGAGATCAACCTTACCTTCCAGTTGATTAGGCAGCCATCACAGTGTGTTGTGAGAACGTCCAGATCCTCATTGAACCTCTCCCCTAGAAGCTTCACACGAATACTCTTCTGTCCCATTGCTTGAGACGAAATCACAATTCATCAGCCCGCTGGCCACGTTTCAGATGGTCAACAAATGCTTTATTACTCAAAAGCTAGTGTGCTGAGCTAAACACAACTGCGCTGGGTGGAATAAAGTAGTAACCAGATGAATGGACCATATTCAACAAAACTAACTTAATCGATCGATACCAAAGAGCGGAAAACAACGGCAAATTGCTTCATCCACTATGAATGGGTATATATTTCATAGTGCCCTGTGCTGCAGGTGAAAGCTACACACTTTGCGTATCTGGTCTGAGCTGGCTAAGTGGCTTTATCCGGACATGTCCACATGTCAATTCATTCGTGTTAAAGCTAATATCCTTGTTCATTGTTATTCGTCATTTTATAATCCGTCATGTCATATTTAAGTGTTTACTGGATTTCGCACTCGATCAAACTTTTTTTCCTTGCAGTACCGTTAAAGAATGTATTGGTAGTACGCTTAGCCCAGACGATTATGTATGTAAATGCCAACCCAAGGCTGACGGAAAAGTGTTGGACCCTGAATGCGATCAATGTGCCTTGGCTAAGCAACAAGGGGTTGATCCACCACCGGAAGCCAAATGTGATGAAAAACCGGAACCTTCTCCGTGTAATCCGGCTGGGACTAACGAAGTTTCCGATAATGGGGAATGCCAGTGCAAGGCAAGTGACTACTTTTCCCTGGTCGACACAAATTCACTCCAAATTAAATATCTTCCCGTAATGACTTGTTCAAAGTTGTTGACCCAGAACCCAGTAAACAGTCATATTTACATCTTCAAAAATATCCTGATGAGGCCTCGGCGAAGTTTAATTTAAGAATGTATCAAAAATATTCGTTTGGCTTATGTGGTTTGGAGCTGGGTCATAAATCCATGCATTCTACAACTGAATTGAACCGCATCTGGTCGTATCCGATAGGCGTCCAACGAGTGAATTTGTTCCTGTCTTGCAGCCGGTGCCGAGTGCAGCATGTCACTGTAGACGTAGTCGTTAACTCTACCTTATATTTGGCAAGCGTGCGGAAGCACATGGAAAATTTATTTATTTTGATGACGTTTCTGTTACTGTTCCACGAAGATTATCCGATTGCATGTTATTATAACGATATTATGATATTCAAATCAAATCAAATGGTCAAACGAGTCAAAATGAATTACAGTATCTGTTAAGTGAATTCACACTCAATAGCTTATATATATGAAGGAAAAAACAGAATGAAATGAACGGTTAATTAACAAATTAGCCCTTAAAAGTAACCGTCGCTTACAATTTTCTGTCTGTCCTAAAGGCAGTGAAGTAGCTAGGGGAAATGTGATCCCGTTCCTTAGTTTTAGAACAGGCAATTAGTTCAGCATTGAATGGGTGCGCACAACAGTATAACATTCTTTAAACATTATACGTAATAGACAAGAAGGGTTACGAAGTATTGATCACTGTGTTATAGAAGTAAACTTCGGTAAACCAGAAATTTCAGTAACATTGATTTGTGAGTGGTACTGAGGTAGCTCTATGGGAAGAAGGTAGACTTCCAGGAAACTCGAAAAGAGAATGCCCAAGGTTCAGCTTCTCAGCCAAGCAGTAATTGCAGATTTCGTCTTTTCTACCGGGCACAAATTACTAATATGAAAAGAATATGCAGTACTCACTAGCCTTACCAAGGACGAGACGCCAATCGAGTAATCCTTTTCGAAAGGGGCTGTCTGACAATTCTTTCTGAAGCCGAAAGATGAGACCCGAGTGACTTTAAACTAATCCCAGTCACAATACTTGATTAGTCATCAATACTTATAGAATACTTTGTGCGAAGGTCAACATACTAGCTTTAAACTAGTTAGACGCAATGAATTGAAATAAGTCAGGTTAGGAGGTACAACTGCGTTTGGCTTATGAATCAAAGGTATCTAACAAGAAGACCGTGAAACACAAGTAAGGAACACAATAATTGATAAGGGAGTATGTGACATTATAGGAGCTATTTATTATACTTGAAGTTAGGAACTTCAGATAAAACACGAGACGACTAACTTTAAACGAACTGAGATGACTGGATCAGCATATAATGCCCGGTACGGTGAACGATCAGATGGCGTACAGAGTACGTGACCCAACCATCGCAAGCTGTGTACCGTGATTAGTTGACCAATTGATCGCGCATCCGGAGCATTCCGGAATACGCGCCGGCGAACGGCCACATTGCTCACGCGATCAGTCCAATTAACGTGGACCAATTGGCGGAGACAGCGATGGTCAAATATAACAAGTCTGTTGATATCTCCTTTGTGAATAGGTCACGTTTCCGAACCATAAAACAAAATGGAACGCACATAGGCATTATATATCGTCTTTTCGACGCCACAGATGACGCAGTTTAGCAAAAGTAACTCGTGCCTTTGGTATCCTCGCTGATATCTCATCAGCAATATTACAGGCTGACGAGATGGTGCTACCCTGTACGAAATGATAATGTGTTGAATATCTTGGTATGAGTTAAAATCAACAGGTGCGAGTGAAGATGGATTGTATGCATCACTAGA
Organism: Paragonimus heterotremus; assembly: GCA_013368495.1. Taxonomy (NCBI): domain Eukaryota; kingdom Metazoa; phylum Platyhelminthes; class Trematoda; order Plagiorchiida; family Troglotrematidae; genus Paragonimus; species Paragonimus heterotremus. The sequence continues at coordinate 408,292 of LUCH01000013.1, read as the reverse complement.
GGGTTGCGTTCCAGTACGAGGTAAGTTACCTTCCGGTGGCGACCATGATTTAATACAGTATACACTGAACGACAAGGTCACACATATGACATACTGCGGTAGCTCAGTTCATTCAGTAATTGTGTATGTGACTACATCTTCAGCCTACTTAAAAGAGAGGGTTTATTAAATACAGACGTATTTTGAACAGGAAAAAAGAATCTGAAGATTGTAGAGTCCTGACAGTGGATAACCGAGTAGAATTGTAATTTGCGTTCGGTTAGCAAAACAGTCTTTGATCAATGTGAGATACGAGGGACTACTGACAATGATTAGAGGTAACTTAAACAATAGATTCATATTAAGAATGCCAAGTTCATGGCTAGAATGCGAAAACAGCCCCATCGGTTGCATACAGTTAAGAGAAGAGAGAACGAAATAAGGAAGCTACTAAGTCCGAAACAGACTGACTTGTTTGATGCACACCCTGTGGGTTTATCTCATAACTGAAGTTACGGTAACGTTTTCGAGTGAAGATAAATTTTCACACTCTTCTAACCTGGTAACAGGCAGCTAGTAAACGAAGCTTTATCTCTCCTTTTTAAGAAAAGATACGGTGCTGGCTCTAATTAAAACCCTAGGGTCCACCGATTGTGTCATATCGAGTACGCGATGTGAACCAGAGAAAGCGCGATGACCAGTGGTTACAATACTTATTCATCGATTGTGTTCCAAGTGTGTCGATGACATTAGATTCATATTTGGTACTGAACGCAACAAAAACTATCGTTCTGTCTTCCACCCTTTTTTTCCAAATTAGGACGGTTATGAGGGAGAACGATGTGATCAGTGTTCGGCTGGTTTCTTTGCATTCGAAAATCGATGTCTTGGATGTTATTGTGCTGGTCAAACTTCGGACTGTAAACTCGCGGAGGATCACTACTTTGTGAATGTTACAATGGCAAGTTGCGGTTTATATTTTTGTATGCCTACGCCCTTTGTTTTGATGAACGCGATATGGTGAATCTAATTTGAATTTTAATACTTCAAACCCCAGTCCTACTTGCGTAGTTTTTGAATTGACAATAAGATTGAGAGTAAAGACACATTTGTATTTATAGTTTTATGTTGCATGAACGAAATAAATAAAAAACGGTCCTGGTTACTTGAATTAATAAGAAAATACCTAAACTCCTTAGTATTTCTCTGCCTAAGAATAAATTTGTCCGACAGAACCAACATAATCAATCCAGGAACTTCAGCGGTAACAAATTTATGTGATGGGCCGGTTGTTGTGCGTGGAAGATGAGTGACTCTTTGGTCAGTTCATATGTTTTTTCATGAATTGCTTTATATATCTCCGTTGAATTTTGTTCAATACGAACAACGTTAATCAGTTAATGGTCATCTTTTTACCACAGAAAAACCAGTGTCATCTGTTTTAGTTTCATGTCCATGTTGTCTGATTAGCTCACTTGTTCACATTGAGCAGACAAACATGGCAAACGTACTTTATCACTTATGTAACTTTGGTTCATATTTTTACTGAGTATTCCATTCATTTCAACTACGCATCACTCGTGTGTATCTAAAGACAACAAGATACTGACTGATCATTTCGTCTTTCTGCTCTTGGTTTGCTTTATTTACATTTCAAACCGGCATTGAAGTTTATATTCGTTATGACATGTATCTAGTTCGATTTTTTCCCAGGTACCTGATAACAGAGTTAATCTACAATCCGGTGTTGAACAAAACAAGGAAACGTTCAGTTTCTTGCCTTTTCAAATACATTTCCTTAACCTTGCCACAGAACAATCCAGGAGCTCAGTTTCACAGTGCACATATACGCCTTGACAAATAGTATTTTCGACCATCAGTTGTCGTCCTTAGTTAGTGAGATGACAAACGATTCATCATAGACTGTAACTGTCACCACTGAAAATTCTAGCTCAATCAACTCGCACAAATGAAAGTGAACTTCTTCTAGTTTCCAGAGTAGTCTTGTGGCAAACATTTTTCTCATGTGTGCCCATTCAGTTTTTTGTCTCTGATTTACCCGATGCTTATAAGACTTGATTAGCAGACTTGTCTCTTAGGAGGCAGCTGAAATTGTTAAACAACGCCCGTGAGTGGTCGAGACTGACGAATAACTCAGCATCCTACCTGACAATCACTGTAGTACGTTTAACGTAAGAGTTGGAATCCATAATAAATATATAATCCTAACAGCTTCCGTTACTCGCATGGGTTCAAACAATATTAGTTGCTATGTTAAGACGGTTACCAGATGCTGAGCTTCCCGAACCCAAAAGTTAATTGATAAAGCATTAAAAAGGGTTATTATTGAGTTGTTCATCTCGGTATTCCACGAAGGACACTCATTTATTTGACAGTTTAGTTTATTAACAATAACTCTAGTGTACCTGTTAGTCTATAAGATTTCATTCTTATGATCGGTTGATCTATTTCAGGATAATCCGTTCGGGTATTCGCTGGACGTTTGGCTAGCCCAGCGAACCATTTTTGGTGGTCTGAGTCAGATACAATACACCCCAACAGGACAACCGAGAATCGAGCGTACTCCGACGGAATTCATTGTTCGACATCCACTGGTTGGTAGTGGTATAATCCATTTGGCAATTCAACTCGAACCTCCAAAATCCGACGACCCTGCAGAAAATGATCTGCCAGTTTATGTGAGTCATATATATGAAGTCATATATATAAGATTTTCGATAAGTTAAAACACACTTAGTTTTGAACTCATCACAATCTCACTGAGTGCAGTTCATTGTTTATGTTTGAAGAGTGCATCTTTCTGAACCATGCATCTAAGGAGAGAACCAACTGGAGGTTTAAAGGACTTAAATTTGCAACGTTCAGTTCACTGTGGACCATTTCGTCTCAATAACGTTGTACTCCACCATGTTCTTTTCTTTTGTTTTAAAACCTCGACTTATTTCCACTTTTTGTTAGCGAAATTTATACGGTGGTCAAATGTCGTTCCGTTTGGACAGTGCAAATCTGGACGCCAATTTGCTGACTCAAGGAGAGGCCAGAGTCATAGTTGAGCTTGAAGTGAGTGGGATTTTTATAGGGTCAATTCATACTGTAAAATAAACGTCCTGGAAATGCTAAGTTAAACAAACTACATGTAATAAGTCATCAGGGACATGTAAGCTATCTTGTCAAGTGACGTCTTTTTCTTTCCAGATTGGTTACTTTTGAGGACTTAGTGTCGTACACTTTACATAGTAGTGTAGCGTAGTAAGAAAAGCTAATTTGTTCTGGTCGTGTCTGAGGCGATTATACAGGCGACACTAGGCGAAATAGCATGATTTAGTAGAATTGTGTTGAGTAAAACACAGTTAGTCAACGTGGCTAATCGAGACTTCTCATTTTGGCAAGTTTTCTTATTGATCAGTAGTGGTCTACGTCAGATAATGAGGCTCCAAATGCAAAATCTTTGAACATCGAATGAGTATTAATGGCGCGACAAGTTCCAAAACTGGCATTTCGAATCCAGCCGAAGCCTAACGTTTTCACATTTAGAACTCGTAGTTTAGTCGTTTCAGAAAGCGAACCTGATCTGGGGAAACGGTGTCAGCCTCTAACATGGTTCTGAATTATAAGGTTACTTGTAGCTTCTCAGGACTGACGGATGTCAGCCAGCTGTTCCACACAGTACCAAAAGATGTTTAAAAGCACTGAAACGTGATAATAAGTCACAATGTGACCAACTAAGTTTTAGCCGTCTACATTCGCTTAATTACTTCAATGTGAACTTTCACGACGTTATCTGGTGTTAGTTGTGTAGATTTCAAGGAAATTAAAGAGTAAGGGATTAGGATTCAAGTCCATTCAGCTCACTCATCAAAAGAGAATTCTGTTTCTCTGACGTTTCCCTTGCAATGCTTGATACAGTAATGAAGTGTATGTGTTTTTCGTTGCTTTTTATCAGTTCATTCCACCCTTACTTATGGTACGTTTCTATACTCTTCGTGTGTTTAACAAGACCTTTGACGAATTTAACTTCTGACTCAATGGTATTGATTGAACGTGTGGCCTAACCAATCCCACGCACGTTCTAGTGAAGGTGGCGTGTACGGTTTGTTTGATACCAAGAGGTCGACAATTCTTGAGCATGTATGTAATATGGGGCTGACCTTTTAAAATCGAACCAGTTAAGCTGTTAGCAGCAGGCAACAAATGGTTTGCAACACATGTATATGTACTCATTCGTTATGCTTCTGAAGATTGCCGCCTTATTTCTTTAGCTGGTCAAAATAGTCTCCTGCATGTAGACAAGTCGATTGTTTCTTTGACCTACTGGTATAATCGAGACTGTTCAGATCACGTTTTGTTGACCATAGTCGGAAAGAATTATTTTGTTTGGGTGTGTATGGAGTTCAGACCGCCATTCATTTGTGTTGTCCAATAAAGAGGACGTCAAGGTTAAGTATTGCAACTTACAGCCATCCAACCTGTGTGTATTTGAAACTCGGTATTAGAATGAGCACATGTTTTAACCATCTATTCATAAAACATTACTCACTTAGTATGGAGCATGAGCCGTAATTGAATCTACTCCGGGTAGCCACTGCAAATGTCTGTTACTAGATTCTGAAAAGATTCTTCTATGTGCCCTTCACTTTTAAGTTCTGCGGCCTTAGTAACAGGTGAGCGGGTTATTCATGATCATCCTATGGCACACGAAAACTCCTTGACTTGGGAGGTATCGTGTCTTGATTTGCCCACTTGAAATGTACCGGTAGCTTGTCACTTCAGTTTTTTTGTTGGACACGATCTATAGCTGTAGTCGACCATTGACACCTTGACTCACTCAGCTGACCGAATACACTGATCCACAAAATTAACCTTGAGTAACCTGGTGTGATGGATTGTGGTTGATCTGAAGAGCAAATTGTTACACTAGGACCCAAAGCGGATAACCCAGTAATAAACCATAATTTTTGGACCAGCATGCAAAAATGTTGTCACAGATGTGGTCAACTGTAATGGAAAGAATGAGAAACAATTTTTCAGGCTCATCCGTTCCAGTCAGGTGTGTGCAAAAGTCACTTATTGGCCAAATAGTCTAATTCATCGTTACGTTTTGCATGTATATACAACGTCATGTTTATGTGTAGCTGAGAATGCTGTCTTCTATCCACTGTCTTATTTCCTACGGTCAGTCTTCGCGTTACGGACGTGTCTGGACACAGGCTGTGTTCAACACGATGACACAACGTTACGAGGTGGAGTTTGACGAGAATTGGTGGCCAGGCGGTTGGAAACTTGGCACTCCTGAAGTAATCAGCGGACACGGACAATTTCAGGGCCTGACCAGAGCACAGCTATTACGTGTGCTGGCCACCACTTCGGCAATTGGAATCGTAACCAGCAGTGGACGGAGCGAAAGTCTTCGGGGTCTACGCTTGCGTGGACTTGCGATTCAAGTGGCACAACCGCTAGTGAAATCACGACTACTGCCTGGAGCTACTCAACAACCGCTTCCGTTAGCACCAGTAGAAATATGCGAGTGCCCTGTTCCTGCCCAGGAGGGCGAACGACGACTTTCCCTAAGTTGCGAGGTGACTACAGTTCCAGTTAATACACCGTCTATTACAGTAGTGCAATACATATTAGATTTATGAGTTGACAGGATTCTTAGCTTTTGGAATAAGGAGCGTCAATCTTGAAATAACACCAATTTAACCTGTTTTATGTTGCCAGTCATTACATACTACGTGCAACTATGTCGTTAACGTATCTACAATACTAATTGTAATTGCCCGAACCTGTTAATTTCCTACCACATATTCCGTTGACCAACCGAGTTTGGATTACTGTAGATCCTGTTGTGTCACCGAATCCTATTATTGTTTTTTTAACGCTAATAACGCTTCTCCAATTTCTAAGTTGATGACTTATATTAAATCTGGTTTATATAAACCGGGAGTACTCTGTGCATACTACTGTCATGACACCCTCTACCGCTGATCTAGATAGATGTTGACCACTTTAAGACCATGACCATTAGCATTCCAAACTGAAGCAATGTTACTTTCTGTCTATTTTCGATTGTAAACTCACAGTTCATGCTTGAGTGCGTTCACATTTGGTTTGAACAGGTACAAATATAAGTTGTTTGAATTTGCAACATTTTGATCCCAGGTTCCACGTTATGTTTACTTGGTGAACAAGTGTGCTCTAAACAAAACTGTGAGCTCAAATTTTATTTTCTCACTTTAGTTTCACGGGTATCTGTGACTTTCTCCATGAATTCTGTGAAAAAACTTTCGAAAAATGTCGATATGCGTGCACACTCGCTTCATTCAATGCTCATTTCTGTTCATTTCCAAACAGGGATGTCGTGATCCTAAACAAAGAAGCATAGTTCGGTTGGAACCGTTTGGTGAGGATTTGATTTGTGGAGGATGCTTGGGTCCTGACTGTGAGGAGTAAGTTGGATGAAACCCAGTAACCTTTCAATCATGTATACGTTGATATACAACATTCAGGGGTGTCCGGAGTGAAAAGAACACCTACTGGAAGAAAAGCACTTTAGACAACTTTTTGTTAAAATTTGTTTTCCATTTATTTAAGACATCAATCAAGCAATTAACATCTCAACAGGAGAAAACGTTCAGTAAACAACTATGTCACTTATACCGGAACTGTCACAGTGAAAACTTGCATTCCCACTTAACGGTCTATTGGAATTCAACAACTGCGATCAATTGTGGGTGAAGTTTGATCTATTTGAAAAACCAAAATACTCTACTACTCATCAGTAATCAAATACCGGTCAACAAGTCAATGATTTCTATGATTTCAACTTGCAGAGAAGTCCTAGTTGAGGGGGCATCGATTGGAGTTAACAGACACTAACCGTGTCTTCTCTCGAGGCGATCGGGCAACCTGATCACTACTCACAAGCGAAAGTGGTTGAGTGTTCACATATGATAATTCGGTCGTGTCTAATGTGAGGTCAGTGGCACAGTGGTAAACACGGTTGTCTCATGAACAGCGTGACCGGAGTTCTAGTCCTGGTCGTGGCGAGGATATGCACTACTGACGACCTTTAATGAGAGCGAAACTCGAGTCTAGTGCTTCCGCATTTCGAAAGGGTCCGACTGAAAAGTCTATGGGGATGCGACAGCTGTGATCAGTTGTGGGTGATGTTCAATCTGTATGAAAATCAAACCCCCCCTACTACTCATCACTAATTGGTACACACAATGTCTGATCCGGAACCATTATCCACTGAGATCAACGCAACATCAGCAAAGCTTTTCTTGAAAAAATATTGAGTACAAAATTATCATTACTATGGCGACTATTCTTAAAATGCAAAAATTGGCAGAAATGTGTATACGATGACCGGGAAGCTACCACTATATACACGTTAGTTCAGTTTGTACTGATCTCCACATATGGATGGAGAAAACCATACATTAGCGAAACTGAGCGCTAGCCTCAAACACGGACAAATGAGCACATTCTGAACTCATCATCACAACTGTTCGAAACGTGATTTCAAATACCTTCAAGGAACCAGCGTCAGCGATGACGAATCACCTCTAGTGGTGTTTCACTGTTTGCTAACATGACGGACAAGTATTGTATTGCATATGTATTTCAGTATGCCCGACATTTGTTTGACTAGGTCTCATAATTCACTCCAGTTTTGCATCCCATTTAATTAATGGGCTGGCAACTAGTTGTTGAACACAGAACATATTTACAACTACTGCTAGGTTAGCTGTTTGGTTGCTTTATCGCCCTTGAAATTGCCTAGATTGAGCTTTATCAATCTTCTGATGTTTGATGTCCCACGGTTGAGAAAGTCCAAAAGATACACTTAACCATGAGTGTAGAATAGATAAGACCGAGCGTGCATCTTCTTGTTTCCTGTGATCGATGGAATGTTCGTGATTCAACTCACGTCTCTCCCACTCTTTAACTGGTTATTAGCTTAAGAATGTTGACGAGTTACAGAATAATTAATCATGTTGATGATCATGTGAACGCTTCTGAGTCGATAGCTTCAATGGTGTTAGCCCGGAAACTAGTTTTTTGAACTCAGATTCACCTGACTTGAATACAGAATTATTATGATAGTAAGTTATCGCATTTCCATTTCATAATTGATCGTACCTGTTACACTTTGGTTGTAACGTTTGGGAATGAGACAAAACCACGTTGGAGTTTGCTAATCTGTTCACCTTCGTCCTCGTTACATACACTTTCAGCTTAGTTGCAAATTAAGACACCTATACGTCTGAGGTGCTCCTCCTCTTCTCTGTTAGTAGTAAATCCCTGTGGTCTTGAAATAACTTACATACGATCAGTATCAATATGCAAGTGCTACCAATTATGATTTATGAAAGTCAATGCCTGATGAACCTTGAGGCGGCCGACTACATATAGCCTTGATTTTTCATCTCAGTATAAACGATCCACTCCTGTAGGCATGAGTTAACTGTGATTAGCTTTAAAACGCGGTGCTTTAATCTAAGCCAATCTTGTCATCAGTTGTGGAGGCTACGATACCCAGGTGACATTGCTGTATTGAAGCTGTATAGCTGCTGTCCACAGCAAATAGGCTGATCATTGGACCACCGGTCGTTCGGATTGTATGGCAGTAAACTGAAGACCGTTTTGCAAAATGGCATTACAAAAAACTATCAGCTAATATGCTCATAGTCTGATCCAGGTAAAACTCATACTATTTAATGGGTTGAACCCAAGTTATGAGTTGAGGTTGCGGATATGTTTCAACAAAAAGGCCGCTTGCTATCACTTTGCTCACAGATTATTAGGTCTCAAATGAACTGGAAATAAGACTTAGTGAGCTGATGAGTTTACTCACAACTGAGATGTAGATGAAATAAACTAGAGCATCCAACGGTGATCGTCTTTGTTTGTTAGATCGGGAGTTAATATGACCGGCTTAAGAGTTTGGAAGATGAATTTTCGATGCATGTTTTTTTCGGAGCATTCATCGTTCTATTCCAAATGTAGTCTTTATGAGAAAGTCATTCTAACGAACTAACTGAACGCAGAAACCTGACCAACAGCATAGTTCAACTGTAACTCCAGGTGGATTGTACTCTATCGACCAGTTTATAGGTACTATTAAACCACATTTATCCTTGAGTAAAACCCGCGTGCTACTCATTAAGTAGTAATTGGTACAGTTGATAGACTGTAAGAAACTTGTTCGGCTAACAGCAGAATAAACCCTGTTTCTCGTTTTTCCTCATCAGATGTCCCAAGGGTCAGTTTACATATGATGTGTACACCGGGGAGCGCTTTGACAAATGTCAGACAGGTGAGTAGTAAATTTCTATCCAATATGAGTGAAAACCAAAATATACTGGCTATCGCTTTTTTTTAAACAATACTTTATGCGTGAGAAAATCATTAAAACTAACGATTGGATTCTCAAAACTATTACCGATCATACAGAACCAATGGTTAATAATAACAGTGATCGTTGAAGTAAAAAACGATTATCAATTGTTAATGTTTATTTAACCTACTGCCTACCACATTGATTATGAAATTTACCGTGCTGTTCTTGGCCTACGAAGATTGCCTCTTTGTAAGTGATTACATAGGTTGTCCGATGCAAAAGAATCACTGTCCGAGGTCGTACCTTATGTTACTGCGCCTTTTCGACTAGTTCCCTACAATCCGATAACAAATGTGGATTAAAATCTCAGTTACATATAGTGAGTTCATTAGTTTTAGAAGTTGCTAGACAAGTTGTGGGAGGATCCTGACAGCAGGTTTCAATATTCAAACAATGAACAGGGATACATAATCTCGTGGATGAAGTCAATTTGTCGTTACGCTTTACTCACACATTTATAATTTATGCTAACTTTTACCTACATGATCCGAGTATTTACAGGACATGAATGACCAATATCACCGTCAGTACCATACAGAAATCTTTTACTACAGCTTATTTTTGGTGCCTCGTCTCAGTGAACCGTGATCCATCCATCTAAATTAGCCAGTGTCTCGACGGCGCATACTTTTACATCCTGACAACCTGCTCAATAAGTTTTACTTTGAGTTAGGTGTCTATCATCTACCGACAGGACACGCTATGATTTAGAGTGATGTCCAATTTGGTTGTCGATGTCCTCAGTCTGAAATATCGATCACCGGAACATCTGAGCCGAAAATGTTCATTCATGAGGTCATGATCTTAGCGTAAAGTTAAAGCAAACTTTTCGGGGGATCAGTAACTAAAACCAGGCATATATAAAGGCCATCTGTCAGTCCATGGTTAGTACAGTGAGTGCGAACTAATAGGGATTGAAACCCTAATAGGAGCGGACAACTAAAGGTGGCGACCGCAGACGACGTTAAAAGTTCAAAGTGCTTGTCCCGGTCCAACAGCTCTTGATCGATGAGCGCGTTACGTGGAATGTGCACATACGGTCGGTTCAAGCTGACCAACTGCTAACGGCTTTACGAACGACCCTCTCACACTATTTCGCTACTGATCGAGCTTTATAAATTGCAGTGGCCAGTAAGGATCATAGAAAGCTGGCCTTACTGGTTCATTTAGTGGTATTGTAAAGCATGGACAACGCAACTCAGAAGCCCCTCTCGCAAGTGTGATGGTCGTGTTCACGTTCAGTGGAATTATCCATTTGAGCGATTCGGGTGAACACAAAATCCAGCTGTGTTTTCCTAATTATGTAAATAAATTAAAAAAGTGAACTGGCTGACTTCATTCTTGAAGTTAACGAATGATGAGGCCCACAAAAATGTATTAAAAACACATAACTGGCGTCAAGTTAGACACGTGGTGGAATTTTTTCGGATGGGACTGCCGCCCCCTAATAAATGTCGTATGAGTGATTTATTTCTTGTTTCATAACCTGTCAACCTTGCCGTACCCTGAACATACCTTGGGTTTCATTTCGAATAATCAGCAATGGAACTGTCTAAGAAGTCAAGCTGAAGGAAAGCTTAATGTGAACAAATATGAAGAACTCACTTTACAGCTACTTACACTACTAGTTCACAAGAGCAAATAAGCGAGCAATCATAGGTACAACATCTGGAAACAAAATAGTAAATAGTCAAGCAGTGGAGCTGTATCACAGTAAGTTAAACTGTAAAGCAGCACAACAAAAGTGTGTTGTATCAAACACGCATGTCTTTGCGATAAAGCCATTGATTGTACTGTGCTAACGCTAAGAGAGCTTAAGTGGCCTGGGTAAGAATCGTCCAATCGAGCAGGGTTAGGGGCGCGTGAACGAATCGCGAACAGTGAGGCCCACAAACACTCGCACTACATACATGCAGGTGCCGTCTGTGTGCGCGTAAACAGCAAGTCATAACAATACTCAGAGATTGTGCAACCCGCCACTGAGGTGTAAATGATTAAAGGGGTTATTTTCTGGACAGATTTGACAATAACGTTCGTCTTCAGGACCACATGTACTGTGGACATATATGGTGCATTATCCAAAGAAGAATGCCCCCAAGAATTTCGAGGGTAATATGTTTTTCCGTTTAGTTAACTTTTCTTCTCGAGCGGAAGCTTTACAGAGTTGGACCCAGTATCACTACAGGACATACTCTTGGACAAAACTTAGAAGGAGACAGTTAACACCGATTAGCTGACTAGGAAATGACATGGAAAGAACAAAGCCTTCACTCACTTCCTGCTTGAATACCCGCTCACTTAGAAGTAACTTACTGTTTTTAGTATGGCTTAGTTTCAATATTGATCGATCACGTGACCTTTGGTACATGCCGCGCAAACCTTAAACCCTGTTTCACCCGTCCAAGGAGTAGTAATTGGGGCGGACCCCCAAAGACTAGGGTGTGTTAACCGATTGGAATGTAGAATGCGAAAAAATGAGACACATCTCCACATGATATCAGATGGGAGAATATATATGTGGATACTCTAGGGTGAGTGACTGACCAATGACAAGCATTTCTAAGTTGCAAACTGATCGTGGTTCGATCGGTGGGCGAACTGCCATCTGGGTAACTAGAGAGAGTAAGTTGATCCTTCTGGATCATGTCGCCAGTTGTGTGACCTGCGCTGTTTGCCCAGAATGGCCAGATGTTTCAAGATGGTAGTGTTCTGACCGACCGAATCGGTGGTGGTCATACGACAAAATAACTGCCCTTCCAGGACGAAATCATACCGATTGTCTTGCTCATTTTTTATCTGCCTGCATGAGGTACTCCGGATACTGTATTTAGTCAGGCGTAAAGATGGCAAGTAAGTCCGATTCGAGTGAAAATCGACTAATAGGAGAAACCGACAAAGATTATCTGAACGACCCACATGTAGAATCGTGCACACGTATTAAAGCAACGAGTCAATTCAGGGGGTCAGCTTACTTGGCACTGTCAACTGACTCTCACCGTTTGCTTCGTCCACGGGTGTGCAATAGCCCTGTGTAGCCTGAGCCAGCAAAAACTAGCAATCACCTCATTCATTTTTTGTTCTCTTGAAAAAGTGATCTCTAACTTGATTCGGTCGACTGGTCCCAAATTGTAAGTTTGACCTGATACCTAGTCGCGGAGGCCAGTGCCATTCGACGTAGGTCACCAAGTGAACATGGATGGACATGAAAGTACAAACATCAACGCGAAACAGTCCTGATGCCGCCACAGGACAAATTATGACCACAAGCCATGTACGAAAGCACGGTCATATAAACTTGTCACACTTGGAGAGCCATCTCTTATCGGACAGGGCCTGAAGAAGTGACCTGCTTCGGTAATCAGTTTAAAATGCAATTTTGCATCTACTGCAAAAATAACATTTGCTTGCGCGCCGACTGAAATCAGCGGAGTTTAAAAGCCTAATTTTAATGTCTCTTGGTAATCGATAACTCGTATGATAAGGTCAAGGAAATTGAGCGCACTGATTACGCATTTATGCTTGTGTCACTTATATCTATAGAATTCATCAAGAAGATTGAACGTCTTTGGTTAAGCACAGTTCATGTAGCCGACGGGTTTTGTAAGTTGTCTGCCTTACTAGTAACTCGAGTTAAAAATATAGTTAACTTTGAAAATAAGATCACGATACTTCGAGTGAACTTCTTATACCTTTGGTATCCCTTCACCTCCCCTTAAGGTCTGGCAATCCATACCAATCGACGTCGCATAGTTGTGGAAGTTGGTGACCCTGTCGTTCTGGTTTGCAGAGCCACTTCCTATCGCGGTGGCATCGCCACTCATGATTGGATTCGACCGAACACATCCGACCTGAGTCCGGCGGTGGTGACACGTCGCAGTTTGGCCTCATCCACTGTTGGCCTATCGGTTCAGCCACAAGCGTTCACTCAAAGCATGCATCACTCGGAAGCGGTGTTACGTCTAAGTAGTGTACGAAAGGAAGATACAGGCGCTTACACGTGTCGTGTGACAGGGGTTGGTTCCATTGTGGAACAACCGTTTTACTTGGTTGTTTACGATAAAGGTGAGTTAGACCGAGGGTACTGTAACAAACTTCCTGCACTACTCGACTTCTTGGTTTTATGCACATATGTTTATAATATTCATCCAAGATTGAATGATGTTAGATTCACCATTCAGGTGTTTATAATTTCAACACCATTGCGTTGTTACCAATACTCGTTTAGAACTTGCATACAATCATCAAACTCTCGTTTGCTTACTAGTTGCTATACCCTACATTTGGAATGTTCTTTTTTAAATTACGTGTGTAACATTTTCAAGTTGAAATAAAACATTGAGTCTGAAGTTTAAATTTAAATAAACCATTCACGAAAAGAATGAGATCTAGTGACTTATACATGAATACGGCTCTTCCCGATATTCAAATAATTAATGTGAACTTCTAGAAGGTCAAGAGTATCTCTATAGATAACTACAGAAGGTTGATCGACAACATAATCAAAGTGATTTTCCGAATTCGTAAGCTATAAAGTCACCAACTTGTTAAGATATGAACTGTGGACGAAAATCGATTATGCGCATTTCCAGTTGTTTTATGACAGGCAGTTTCGGTGTGAGTAGTATACTACTCACGAGTAGTATATTACCCACAGGCAGCATTCAAGAAAGAGCAAGCTCCGAACGCCTGGAAGACGATGGACAAGAATAGACTATTGCAATAGTGTATACGCACTATGGCAGAGGTTTTACCAAAGGGAATGACAACGCCCTACCACCCGATGTATGTGAGTGCATGTCTGACGTGCAGATGAGTGTACATGTTTGTGGTTTGCTTTTTGACATGAACTATGCAGGAGTTTGCTCGGTAAACGAATTCTCTGGCCAAGCGTCTTTTGCGGTCACAACACAGTAACTTGTAACTCTGTCATTGAAATAAAGATCACTTACACCGGTCATCATATGGAAGTGGTATAAAAAGAGATATTTTCATGCTTATCCATGCAAAATGTTTTCACAGTTTTAGTAGAATATGGAAATATACAGAACCCATTATTTTGATACACCTTGGTTAAAAATTGTTGGTTTTTTTTAAATAAAAAAATGTAAATACAGGTATGGTCAGTCCAGTACCGGCACCTGAAGATGATACACTCAATCAGAAATATCCACTTAGTGTCCCAAGAAGCAAGGGAACACCGCAATTCGTAACCTACCAGATGGAAGCAGATCCGTCTGACAAAGGTGTGACTATTGTCAGAGCCACTCTGTCGAAGGTGCGTTCTCTGAATTTTGTTTTTATATATAAAATGAAATGTACGTCCTGCAAGTGTATTAGTCTGTCATTTACTTTTCAAGCATAATAATGAGACTATACATCTCAGATACCTTCGGTTGAACTGAGTTCGTAATTGCTTTGATTGTCTACATTACTGTTGAAACTGTTAATTATGGTCATTTTGGTAAACGTATATCCAACCTCCCTAGCATTCTGCATTTCTTGGTTAATTAGTTATGCAAAAACGCCTCATGGAAATATATCTCGGCTAGGTTGCTAAGGCTTTTGATAATTTCATATTTGATCGCGGCCGTCGTATTTAGATGTGTTCTTCCGTTGACACACTTCAAACGGAACCGCTAGGTCTAATTATCGACCCCTGCTAGAGCTCATACATGTACCTACGTCTTTCTGCTGAACGGAACTTCTACTCTTGCACTTGTACTTCTGATGTAAGCCTGTTGATATCAATGACTTATGACATCAACCTCCTCACCAAGAAAACACCGATGGCTAACAATTTCGTTTAAATTTCGAACAGCCAAAGGAGGAGGGAAATTAAAAGAAGTGGTTTTAATGTGGAAATAAGAGGGGGATTTGAACACACTTCTTACAGCCACTCAACAGGAAGGCGCTGGTGTCTTGAAACATGATAATCGAATAGCAAAAGGAAGTCTGGAGACAACTGAAGTTTTGCTGTCTTGGGATTTTCGCTACCCCAGTTCGGTAGTTGTTAACCTTTCGCAGACAACTCAGTAAAATCACGATAGCACAGATTGTCGTTGTCCTACTCAACGTACTTTACAACCGGCCGAATGAATTTTGGAGACACAAGCCGCAGGAGACGGACGCGACTTAAACTCCCTACCCTACTGACAGATGTCTTTATTTAGTTGAGCCGACCCATCGGTTGTCCACAACACCCGATCATCTCAAGAAGATATACAGTGATCATCTTAGTCCATTTCGAACGATAATACTATGACTACGAAATATTTTGTGATTGAACATACAAGACAGTCACCGTCTGTTTTCACGAGATGATCGCAACTCTGAACACTAACCACAAGCAGTTATGGCTGAGTTTTCAACCTATCTTCTCTTCGTGTCCAACGTGAGGTCTTTGGAGTAGCTGTCAATATGCTTTCGATCCTGGTCGGGGCAGGAACATAGACTATCGATGAGCTCCAACAAAATAAAAAATGGGAATCTAGTGTGCCAACGAGAACTGAATCCTAGAAAAGTTTAGCTGAATTTGAAAAGTGAGTACAAAAGTGAACGGTGCCCAACTTTCGTTTGGCTTTATATTAAGTGTATAGCAAAGGACTACGGATAGTAATTCTAGCAGAATCCCCCTCAAGCCCTCATGAGGTTGTTGATTACTGTACGAAGCGTATTTGTACCAAGTTACTATCTATCGTTTCGCAAGCACGGTTATAAGCATCATCAACTCCTTACCGGCAAGTTTTTAATTAAGTAGTAAGTAGCTTACTTTGATTAATTTTCTTGAATTAGGCAGTCTGAGTAAGAGCAAGGTCCAATCTAACACATGTAAGCGGGCCCAGTTGGTGAATGGCACCGCTGAAAACTGATCCCCAAAGTGGAAACGATATTGAATCAAATGGGTTTAAAGCGCCATTGAACGAATTCATAATTAGGCTCTGGGCGCACTTCTATTATTCGCGACGACAACCTCGTTCAACAGATTGTGAATGAAGTTGGCAAATACTATGGCGATATCGGTTTGGCGTGAGAACCAAAAGAAATTGCTGACCTGTGGATTATAGGTGAGCATATTTGGGCAGATAATGAGTGAAATAAATAATGAGTTATTATACAGAAGTAGAATGAATGAACATAGATTACAAACCGATTGAACAAAAACAAGGAGCGTGGACATTACAACACTCTTAATAAAGTGAATATTTAGACGTTCAGTTTTATAATAGCTTATTTGAGTTTCTTAATGCAGCGTTACTTCAAGTCGATAGCAAATGGCCCATGCAATCCCTGCCTGACAAATTACACGATTAATGAACCTAGGGAACCTGGAGTAGGTAGAATATAGACTACCTAGTAACGGATGGGTAAAGTTGGTTCCTAAACTTCAACGACTTCTGTTGGAGCGGGCCTGGCCACATCAGCAAGAAGAAGCACAAAATGATGACTGGTTCAGCTTCGGTGTTTAGGCTGTGAACAAACGTGGAAGTACATCGCCCAATGTGATTTTCTTTTGACAAAGTACTGTAATTCGCAAAATATTGACTATAGACTTGTTGTGTCTCTAAGCGCAGCGATTCAGCAACCCGGATACAACCCATAGGAGGTCGTGCTCGCTTCGTTGTTTATTCATGTTAAAACTGTAACTAAAGAGATGTAAGCAGTGTTCACAGATAGAGAGCGTCCCGGTTTATAGCACGTGTTTCACCTTACTAAACAGAGGTAACTACCAAAAAACTCGAATTTGGTTGGTATCTTCAGCGTGCAAACCGAGTTTTTTTTGTTATGGTTCAGTAATTATGTCCGCTCTAAGCACAGCGGAACTGACTTAGCCACATGGACTATAACTAGAATAATAGGTCCATCTGGTCTCGAGTTGCTTCAGACAATTGAAACAGATTGTCAGTCTCCAGTTGAATGGGTTTGAAATCTGGTTGAGGATAGCATTTGGTTGTGGGTCAGTCGGTCCTTCTTAAGAGTAACTAACTTGTAACTTGGTGAGATTACAACAGACCATACCTCGTTCCAAGTGTGATTGACCATGAAAGATTGTCAGATACTTATCTTTCTCATTAGTTACGCTTATTTCTTTCGCATGCTGAGGAAGGTATTCAACAGCTAAGGAAAGCAAATCATATACCTCCATGCAACCCCAGCGCCCGTAATTTCGTGATGAGGTGTACAAGTGTTAAAGCTATTATTTCTGTCACTTGTTCACATGTCTTGCGTTTGGGTCACTGACGTATGTACTGCTAAAGAGACCCGAAAGAGTTGTTCACTAGTTCGCTGGTAGACACTGATACCACCCGTTTACTGACAGCTTGGCTTATGATGTAATAGTTAACATTTTTTTGTAACGTCCCACTAGTTTCGCATTTCTTAGTACACTGATATCTGAGATCTGATTTATAAACGTGACTGTAACACTCTGGGAAAACTTGTACTTACACCGATTCCTAAATGGATACAGTCTGATTCTATGTATTAAAACAACCGGAACGGCCCGCGAACAAAATAACTTGCTAACAATTATCAAAGTTTATCATCGCTTTACGCTCTGTCGATGTTTACTTACAAAGTGTCCACACTTATTTGACTGGCAGCCCTCCGATCTGACTGATCATCGACTGATTTGGTTAAGTGCAAACGGATCTCGCATTCCAACAGAAATGATACGAACAGACGAGGACACAGGCGAAGTGGAAGTCCGTCTGGCCACACCTTACGATCTGTTGGAGGAACAAACTGATATCATTGCCGGATACTTTATCGGAAAGGATCCTGTTTCCAATCCGTATTGGACTCCGATGGCAGAGCCGGAGTTTATTGAATCCGATAAAGATTTAGGTAAGTTTGATTTCCATTTTGTAAATCAGAGGACCAAGTTTCAACTAATGCACTACAGTGATGCTGTTATGCGAGTTTGCTAAAACAACCTTGTTAGTCTCAAACTAAAGCATTGAAGATGAAATCCGGGCTTATGTCTAGCATAGGAAGAACGGAGTGAAGAATGGTTATAACGAACTGGAACTCATCTTAGTTGTGATAATGGTGGTAGTGAAAAACAAAAATGAAGATGAGAATAATGTTAACCATAATAGCAGTGAAAACAGTTATAATTATATGAGTTATATCGGAAACACTGGAAACGGTAACAATAATGTAACTGTTATATGATATGTGTAAAGTTTGAATTTCATTGTTATTTGATATTACTGACAGAAACAATCTTTCTTTAGGTGACATCATTTGACGGTAGTACTACCGTGACTCGCCTGTGGATTGAAGAGGCGATTTTAGTTTCAAATTGCTCGCTCCATTCTTACCAAATAACCACAGAGGCATGGTGTAAGAGTAGGCCTTATCTGACTGTCGCACCCAAATTTACCGATGATACAGCTGCTAGATAAAGTAGATGGGTAAGCTGAAATTTCACTTCTCGGGGTGCATAGATCACTTTGTGGACCTGAACTGACTTGAATCAAAGTACAAAATCAGGCATCTTTACTTAAATGGAAGAGCACACGTCATGTGGAGACAGGTGACTGTTGACTACTGTCAAAGCTGGGGTTTTCACAGTTGGAACTGTTCAAAATCTTAAGTGCTACCGGACCAGTCATTAGTAATAGTAGCAGAGATTAATATCAGTATTAAAATAAAAATTACAGGTGAATAATGAACGAAGTTAGAACTGTTAGTTGTGTTTTATTTTTATGAATTATACCAACCGAATCACCATTGCTATGACAGTTTGCATACTTTCCTTTGCGTATTTTTATCGGGAAAAAAACTGTTTTCCCCATTCATTTGTAGTCACATCAACCGATATTATCAAACCGCCTGCTGAAGTCAGCATACGTTTTATGGAACCGTATAAAATTCCAATCGGAGTATTACCCGGAAAGTCTAAAGTTCGTGTAGAATGGAGACGTGTGGGTGAGGTTCCAGGAGCAGCTCCAACAATCGTCGATGGTGAAGATATGTTAGGGGAACTTCCGGAAGGTATGCAACAAGAACGAAACGACTTACTGATTCACGCAGCTGCCGAACAACATGAGGGTATCTACGAAGCAGTAGTCTACCGGGGGAAAGATGGCGAAGAATTGGGCCGCTTTAACGTTACGATCAGAGTCTTGCCTTTAAACCCCGGAGGAACCAGTCACTTGGAGACCGGCGAAGCTAAGGATTTGCCAGGCGATATAGATGAACCTTTTGATGTTACAGAGACCCCTCCTAAGTGGGACTTTATTGTTCAAGGATTCACACCAGAGGCTGAGCATTGCGAGTATCCAAGATGGACGTTGGTTGATTATCAGCGTAACACTTCGACGGATGTTACTGATAAAGGTATGCATAACTGTTTATCAACTTATGCATGCTGAATACTGCCTATAGGACCGCCGATTTGAATCACAACTTTAAGCACTATCCAATTCATTGAGTTGGCTGTAACATGAAAGATTGTTTTGATGTGGTCTGGAGTTCATATTATGTAGAAGTGTGTTCAGAATAGAAGAAATTTACTTTGTGAAAAACCGACCGTTTTGTTGTTAACATCGTTGAGACTTTCAGTCTTACTACTCATCTTTATGCAACACTAACTTGACCGACCGCGTGACTGACGCCGATTAACAATTGTCTACGATCATTCCATTGAGTCCCATTAAATTATCTTCAACACAATGCGCAGGGTCAGTGTTGGGGTTAACAGTATCTCCTGTTGACAATTTTTATACTGTATTGTACAAACTCATTTCCATTGTAAACTCAACAGGGTGCCTGATTGATGATGTTCAGCTTATCAACCAAACAATATAGCTTTATTACATAGGCTGTCAAAAAACTCATGGCAAGATACCGAACTAGTACATTTTTATTTAAGAAAATACGTCAACAAGAGACTTCTCGCAATTCTGTCAGTATAAAACAGTTGTACACTTTTTTATTCATCAAATGTCTTTTCTGTCACCCTGTCAGTTCACCGGCTGTCTCCGAGTAACTTCAGAGTGGAATACCCATTGACTAGTGGAATATACCTAAGATTTCAGTGTCAACCGGTACCTCGAAGTAATTTGACTGGAGAGATCAAATTCAACATCAGTAAGTCTTTGCTAGTTTCATTCGTACCGTTGGACTGATGTTTAACGGATTTTCATTATATAACGCTGAAAACTTTCCTACAAGTGTCCAGTGCCGGCAAAATTGTCAAAGTCAATGTTGAAACTAGGCTCTTCAATATGTTGAAAAATTATTTCATTTTCAAATCCCTTCTCCTAAATAGATCACACACCCCCATGAAACATAAATCGGGCTTTGTAGGTGGCGCATGCTGTGGGGAGAGACCACTACATCTAATCACAGATCAAGTTTATACGGCTACTTATAGCGTGGTCTATCGTATAAGGAATTGATTGATTGCAGTCCAAAAGTACATTTCGTGTACTGCGCATTTCACTTGAGTGTGCGGCCTGACCATATTGAGTATCGATGCAGTTTGGCAACAAATCGGTGGTTCCCCTCATTTCCACACCCAAAAACTGCCCCCTGTTTAGGGTGATTCTCTGAACAAAATGCTCACCATCCGATGAATCTCCTTGCTCCTTGATGGTTTATTTTCCTCGGTGCACTTCGACGCCTTCCATGAGAAAAACTGAAACCTAAACGGTAAGAAAGAGACAAGTGGGAAGACCTATCAACTGTGGGGTTTTTATGATAAGTCTGTTCAGTTATCAGCGACAAGTATAACACATCACTATCACGTCCTTGTAAAGAGAGCAATAAGTTTCCCAGTTCGTTTTACGTTAAAACAGCACTTGCAGTTTGACCGAACTGTGGAAACCGGTATTACATCCCAGAATAAAGCTACCCAGCAGAATGCACGTAATATGTGAACTTAAAATTAGGAACGCAGAGGTTACCTTTTCTGCTGTCTATCTAGTGAACACTTGATTTTCAGGATGTTACATAGAAGCTTCGTTCTGTAATTCAGCCTCACAAGTTGATTTATACTGGCGCAAGAACTTCTTTTAGAAGTAGTTAAAATGTCCTTTCTTTTGCAGTTTGATGCGTCATTTAAGTGAGTATCCCTTGCACTTAGGCCCGTTGCATGAAAACTGATTATTAGTGAGTGCAGTCAGTATGCTAGTTGCTTTCTCAAAGAGCGATGCGAGCTGGTGTCTATCCTCCGTTGAACGTTGAGTAACCATTTGTTGCTTGTTGACAGACTGTAATTTCTGTCTTGCAGAACAGTGTGTTACGATTCTCCTTGAAACACTGGGAAGGGTGTCGTCGTATCTCGTTGCGTACTTTAATGGACTAGCTAGATAGTTTAAGTTACTGTACGCTGATGTAAATGGTGAATCTTCTTTTCTTTCCGAACGTCTAGACATCATTAGTGCGCTAATTATCCCTTCCACTTCAAAATATCCGGAACCTACCTCTTCCTAACTTTGAGGCAGCAACCTACCCTCTTCCTTGTTTTCCCAGTTTTACTCAACCAAAACTTTTTCTCGCGGCTGTAAAATAATTTCGGCCAGTCTTAGCCTAACATGGCGTGATCATGTATACTTTCCCAGTGGCATAGTTTAGTCGGAACCACCCCTACTATCAGTCGTTAAATCTATGATACACAGTTACACGGCAGTGTTCCGCGATGACTCTGAGTGAATACTCGATCACTGAACGGCATTAAGCCTGTTCGACTCTTTCGTTGCTTAGATTATTCAAGGTAGCGTGATACAAACTCGGTAGGTTCCTTAATTTTCACTTAGAGACTTAACTAAATTCTGGCGTTAAAAAGCCTAACAAATATCTACCGCACCATTCTACATGACAACACCTCGCATAAGAATGAGATTGTTGTTGTCCATTGCTAGCATGCGTCCACCATTAGGTTTTCTCCACTCGTTTTATACACAGGCATGATTGTGCCCTTCAGGTTTCTCGTAGTTGAAGGTGAATAGTGAACATGCTGAAAATCGTTATAGCCAAAGGCCGTAAGGAGGGTGCACCTTTCAAAAGCGGTCTCCGTAGTGGTTAAGAGAGTGGCTTTCCCATGTCATACTTTTTCTATAAACTGTGAACCACTTCCTACAAAAAATCGATCACTGTTATTGAGTGGTTCTTAGATGAGGGTCGCTGTGTGTTAGAGTCTAGGTTTATTGAACCATTGGACAGCGCAACTTGTTGAATTGTTTCGGTGTATAAAAACTTTAAAAGGGCCGAAAAGGTAGCTATGAATGTTTTAACCTGTGGTTGATTACTTCGATAAATAGTTAAGTCTTGTAACGAGCCATTGGCGAGAAATATCATAAACGTGAACCAGAACGATACAGATATGTCACCATATTGGACAGGCAGCATGTATATAACACATTGCATTCACCTTCGTTGAGACCTAACACTGGTTATAAATGATTAATGAATATTAGTACACTTTTTAATATTCTGCCTTCGGCCACCTTGAACGTCTTTCGTCAAGGGCGTCTTAAATGGAATCACATTATACAAACACGCCGAACTCACCTTGGTACATACATTGTTGAACGAATTTTATACCACTGAAAAATGTTCAGTTATTAGTATTTCATTTGACTTTACATTCTTTTACGTTTTACTCTTTACGCAGCTTCCGATGATCCCCGTATAGTATTCCAATCGATATATGACAATCCTGATTCGACGTTCCCGACGAGGTTGATTTGCATGGACTTGAATCCTGGACAACATTCCGATTTGAAAATTAGTTCGGATGCCATGGATGAAAGAAGACTTGCAGTAAGTTGAGATAAATAATACTATCAAAACTCCCTGTGGTATTAGTCCACCTCTGCTCCTCGTGGAGGTGCTGGAGCGTTCAGCCATTTTAGGGGCTAAACAAGCTTTCGTTTTTTGGTAAATTCCCATTATCTTTGCTACGTACGGCAGCGACGACTTTTCGCATCATCGGTGAACTGTCCACGAGTAAGGCATGTATGCACGGTAACACCACTTCGGTATGCGCTGAACTACTCAGCGTAATACTGTAGTAAGAGGCCATTTTTTATTTGTGGTTAGTTTGTTTCACATTGACACAACCTACCGTTTTTACTTAATCCATCGAAACCCAATCCATGAACTGGCACTTACGTGCACAAATCATCTAGCACGGACATTGTGATTTCGTGTGTCTCTGTATCAGTTTGTCATGTTAAATATGCTACATTTACAATTTATTTCTGTCTAAAAGTTAGTCAAAACAAACCAGATCGTACTGAAGTCGGACCACTGGGTGAAGAACCACATCAACGGGCCTCAGCTAGAGTTGCGTCAATGTCAACCAGCAGTAATACTTAAAGCTCTGACACTAACAAGGTTTGCATCTCACTTTGGCTAGCACACTCATTTCTCCGTTATGCACATCTAGCTTATATTGGCCTCACTGTGTTAAGGAGTCCATCAACGTCTTCCTTGGCAATTTATTTGAACTCCAGTGAGAGGATTCCGTTTTCAATCTATGTTCCATCATTCCATTGCGATCTATTTATTTTAAATCACTCTGAAGGTCTACAGTTGTATCAAAGCGATCCTTTAGGGCATCTAAAATGGATACAGAAATACATGAAAGTGATATCGTGAGAACTGAAGTGTTATCCGGACAGTTTACAAAAAAAAAACATAACCCAGTGCAATGAAACTCAAGACGAGCCGCTAAAAAGTGATTTGATTGCAGATTTTGTAGAATTTGTGGGTTGCTTCAAAAATTATCGGAGTGCGTGTGTTCAAACAATTGGGTTTTTAAATACTGTTTTCTTCGAGAGTACATATACATATGTATATAACCCGAACATCATTTGCAGTCGATCGCAACTATCGTATTTCCGTATACTGTTCATTTAGCCCATTTCAAAAAGAAACACGATACTTGAGTTTTGCTCTTGTTAGAGCTCATTACTAGTGCACATCCTTACGTTTACATACGATAATTTAGTTTTGCCTAATATGCAGTCACTAATTCAGCGGTAAGAAATCTGACTTATTAAGGCGTGGCCTGAGTTCTATTCCTGACCATGACAAAGATAGGCACGAATTATGAGCTCTAATACGAACGAAACTCGATTATAGTGCTTTCGTTCAAAAGGGGCTCACTAAGAAATCCACGAGAATAAGGTAGCTGCGATCGATTTTAGGTGATATTCAATTTATATAAACCAAAATCCTTTGCTAATCGGTAAAAAATATTTCATCATTCACACTTCCCCTTGGAAAAGGGCTGACGAATGACATCGTTGCTGATGCTCAGTTGAATCTAGCACTAGATCATGACCTACCTCAATCGCTGCTATACATGTTGGTGAATCAAAAGAATAGAACTTCTTGTGGGCAGCTTTCATACAGTTTCAATCTTTGTAAAATCGATGGATCAATTTCGATTAATGAACCAAAGTGAATTTACAAATTGGTTTTATTTTTTAAACGCATTTGGAAGCTACTGTGCATTTTTATCTTCAAACTTTCCTTATCGTTGAAGGGCCTCCGTTTCAACCTAAAAAAGTTGTTTACCATAAGTTGCCTCGGATTGAGAGTCCAGACTCGCAAAATGAGCGAAGTATGCATTATGTGTTGATGTCCATCGTGTATTTTAGTAAGTAAGTCTTATTACACACAACCTGTAATAAGTCCAATATACTTTCTACCAGTCGCATTTGGCGTGGTAGCTAAGCTGTTTCAAGTCTGGCGATCTGAGCCAACTGTTAGGAGATGGTTCATTTCAAGCACGATACAATCCGATCAGCATAGTTGAATGTCATAAGAGAACAGGAATACATTAAGGTCTTGAAGTAGATTTTGTCAGCTACATGCGATGCTTGACTATATTACTTATGAGTAGTTATGAGCATTTCGTTAGTTCCTGTTTGCACAGAAACGTTTGACTTCACCAAAATCTTCGTCTAACACTACGCTTTCTCATGTAGCAGTTTAACAGAACCGTCAATAAGTTTACATCTTCAAATATAGACCGTTACCACCGTGTCTTTTTCAAAAGTGTGCGTAAGAAATTTGACCTGAATGAAACACTCTTCCCTGACTATGTATTCCACTGTCGCACTGATCCTTGATGTTACACTTTCCGCGTACTAGCCGCAAACCTGCTGGTCTACAGTATGTACTGATTCCGTCAATTGCATTGGGTTCTCACGTTCGTCTAGTCGCATGGTTCGTAAATTATTCTTAAGCCCCGCACACCACCTTTTATAACCAGGCTCCCTTAGGTTGGTAGTTATCTTGCTATGGAAACATGTGTGACAATGGTAATAACGGAACTTGACATTATGGAAGTGGGTCTAATACCATGGTGAGACAGCAGTCCTAACTGCGATCAATAAGTCAGCATGGTTCAGACAAAATAATGTGTATCGTCGGTGATCCTGTGACAAACAGGCCAAAAAACTGGTCAATTTTCACTGCTTGCACGTCAATCAGTAGCACAGTGTCCGTATGTCGTATCTCACTAGCACACACAAACAGGTTATTTAGAAGCGGTAAGTTATACGAATGGGCTCCAGTTTGAACTGTAGGGAGACAAACCAAATGTTCTTCATAGGGTGAACGATTACTTTCAGCAGAGTGTGATTCAGACACTGCAGAGGTGTCTTTGGTACAGCGTTGCGTCTTGTGTTGGGAACATCTCAACAGTTTGTCACATTGCATCCATTTTTAACGAGTATAGACGTCATATTCATCATATCGCGGCAATCATACCCACCTACCGCGACGTAAATTCCGCTAGGATGTATGGAGAGTGTATATTAACCAGTTTGTCATTGTGAAAGAAAATTATTTTGCGGACAAATTTATGGGTACCCTACAATGCAGTAATCTGGTTACTGACGCGCTATCGGGTATGTTGAAGGGTATACACGGAAAAGCTTGACGTGAATAATGAGATATATTGACTGGTTTACATGAAAGTACAACGACGCTTACCATTACCCCAGTTGCCTGATTTTCATACTACACAGGTTCATTCGTATAGAGAGACCAGTTCACTAGCTTGTTCATGGATGCTACCGTAAGACTGCTTCGAACCTTGAGACCCATTAAAATTCTGTGTATCGTTTTCCTTTCGTTAAGGATGCGACGTTTTCTGTGCCAGCCATCAATCGCACCACCCCTTATGGCTTGCCAGCGCGCAAGCTGGAGTTGGATTGGCGACGTGTTGGTGAATTTGATCCGTTCAACGATGCTGGCCAGTTCACATGTTTCGTGAACAACACCATGAGTAGTGGTTCCAAGACACTCACGCTACCAAGTGGTAGAGTACCCGTGGAAAGTGAGTTCCCCGAATGCTTGTGTAGATGTTCGTCTTTTCGTACTCTTTAAACCAAAACAGCTCCGCCTATTTTCAAAGTACATATTTTCTTATCCAGCAAATAGTTAGATATTGGTGTTTGATAACTGGCAAGTTTGAGGAGAAAGTATTTGTTGTACTGGAATGTTATCGCCTCGTACCAGACCTCTGTTATTCTCTGCGATCAAATTCAGTGTTCTCTGAGAGTTGGAAACGTCACGTAGAACGGACGTGAATTGTATTTTTAGGAGTATCCGCAAATAAGATCGCTGCCCCATTTGCTTAACAACGTTTTTGGGAAAGCTAAAGTTCGATTAGACTTGACAGTGTAGTATAGTTCTTCTGATTCAGTTCTGATATTGGCGTACGTCGATGAAATCAACCTGGCTCGCCTGAGTAATGGTGGAGTCACAACATGTGTCATCATTCAGTACAGGATTGTATCCTCAATCCCTTATAGAGTAAAAATATAGACTCACGTTTGCGAACACATTCAGATTTAATGTCTCTTACATGTGCTATTCTAATGCACCATGATTACTTCGCCTATGTAGATTCGATTCAACTGCACACTGTTCTGACCCGCTATGTTAGGTTCAGTGGAGACTGATAGAGTACATTGTAGATCGCCAGGTGTATCCGTTCGCACGCTAGACCTCAAGAATAGCTTTTTGGCAAACTCCCGCTTAATCTATGTTTGATTGAGAAGTCTAAAATGACCTCTGGCCACTCACACGAAGAAGTAATTTTTCAAAGTCCGCATGTTGACTGCATCGTTAATATTACACTTGATATGATGAATGGCACTAGGTCACTGCAAACGCCTCACCACTTTGGAGGGAAGTCTCGTAATCGAGCCAGAAACTTTTCTAAACCAGTGTTGGAGACCTATTGCGCGAAATTCAAATTCAACCACACATGTACGCTTCATGATTTCGTACCGTTGATTGATTCATTGACATTAACTGGACTAACATGAATGAATCGGTTTACAAAAACACGGGGCAATTTTTAATTAAGGCTTCCTAATCTGTGTATCTACTTTCAGTTCCTGAAGATCCATTCACCAGAGTCTACATCTACTCTCCTGATGTGTTTGTGAGTCCGGAGTCCACCGTGGAAGTTCGCGAGGGTGATCAATTGCGAGTGAGTGTGGGTTTGGTTTTCCATCATCTCTACTCCGTTAATTATATACAAACGGTCGTCTTTGGGTAACGTTTTACTCGACTGTCAAATTTAATAAAACTTTCGCCTGCTGGGGTGGGTTGGTCGCTTATCTACTTGTCCAGCTCGGTAGCCGTGGCAGACTAGTGTCGGAGTAAGTTTGAATAACTCTTGAATTGTCCGTCCAGCACTGCAAGAACGCCAGTGAGCCTTGAAACAGCCAAGACTATTTGAGTTTATTATGCAGACTGTTCTGTTTTTATGTTGAAACTAAAAATCAAGTTACTGTAAGCAAGAACCAACAGCTATCCTGACATAGGTGAAATAATTGCTTGAACTGACGTCAATTGTCTACTGGAGCACCGGAATACTCTTGTTTCCCCCAGTTGATAGCTAAATTAACTCTCATTCGGAAATGTCAGTTGATAGAATGCACGTCGAGTTTATACATACCGTTTATTTCACCGGTTCGAGTCCACCACAGGCCCAGATGATTTGCACTTGGATCTCTTAATCTATCAGACCTACTAAACTGTTTGACAGTAATACTGTAACGATGGTCGGGCAGTTCTGCGGGTGCCTGTCACTTATAGATGTTTGCTCATGCACTAGGAACAAAAATGTAACAGAGGAGCGTCAGCGAAATTATGTAGACTGATGATAGACAAGTCCTACTGTCCCATTAAACCGAACTGGTTACAGTGGATATGATTCTGATCCATTCAGACGTTATCAGATATTCCTGTATTCCGTGATTTCAGCTCTATTGTCAGTATGATTCCCGACCACTGGGAGATTTTCATGGCTGGTCCAGCGACTCTCCAGTCGTTCAAGCGCAAATGCAAGTGACACACCGCGGCTATTCCTCAAGAATCGCAACTCAGGCCGCAAGTCTCGATTTGCATGAACAGTCTGTCCAGTGTAAATTCGGTGACCAACAAAAACCGATTCGCATCAAAGGTGAGTCCAACTTTGTTAGCCACCGCTAATTTTGCCTTTTTTGATGGGTTTTTAAACAATGGCTACCGAATTTGCCATGTGGTCATCGTAGTTTGTCTTCTGGTTAGTGTACTTTAGGAGTTGCTCATCGCTGTCAGTCAACATTGACTACTTATTATGTTTGCATAAAAGAATAGCTCAGAGTTACTGTGATTGCAATGCACTGTCGAACACAAGAATTTAGTCAGCCATCGTAGGACTTAAACACACAGGCGCACTCTTGTGCTCTCTTATTTAACCAGCCTGTTTAACCCTGCATACATTTAGAAACAGTCGTTTGGAAGTTAAATTAGCCCAGGCGGTCAGATTGTTTTGAGTTGGAGTGTAAGTTGGACTCCAGATTATGGACGAAATATCCGTCCATGGGATTAGTACGGTTATTTCCACTAACTGAAACAAATGAAGAGTAACTAATAGTGATGGCCACAGACCTTGAAATGGACAGAAAAGGCTCAACTGTAATCAGAAGATTTGCAATATTCGTTTTCCTGAAGGCATCAGGTGATCGTTTAGATGTATACTCTGAAACTGTTTGGGGCAGAGCGTTTCAAACTTATCAAATGTCTTGATAGACCACAACTTCCTGAGCGTTTTCCAAAGTGGTTGGTTCGAATTGCGTGGAATCGCCGTGATGTCTCGGTTAACGCAGTCGAGGAGGTTACCACACCCAGAGTGGTCATGCAATTGCGGGAGACTAGTTTGATCGTTTTGATTTACTGGCACTGTCTTAAACTAGTTTGTAATGAAAGCTTGTTGGCGCAAACGTTCATCACTGTTTACTCTCTCATGACTAAAACCACATCGGTCCACGAAAAGTTTTGAATAAACACCATAAAATCAGTTGGTCTTGTGTGCGTGGACAGGCTGAAAGAGCTACGGACCATAGTAAGATAGTCTAAACTATAACCTCTAATTGGATTGACCTGAACAAATTTGACGCTTCAGTTTTAGATGACAAAAAAACAATCAAGCTCCGGGGTACCAAAATTTCTGTTCAGGTTTTCAGATTTGCTTGGGATTTGTCTAAAAGTATTCGGAATCGTAACGGAGGCTAGTGGTTTCACTGAATCCATGAACCATGCCACGAGGCCAATAGGAGGAACGACTGACTTATTGGACAATGGTCGACTTTGAGTTAACCGACTGGCCTAATTTGCCGAACCACAGAGGAACTGCCTAAGTGTGATGTTTTATAATTGTGACTTTCTGTTGGATGGATGGGACCAACAGCTGAAGTAGTCCGATTTTGAGTGTTTTTAAACTTATAAATCTCCACTACTCCTGTTCGATCTATTCAAGAAACCTATTCGACTGAGTATTGAGAGTGCGCAGAGAGTGATTACCCTTCACAATTTTGATAGTTTAAAGTACTAAACACGATATCAGAGGCAAGCTGAATACCATGGTTATTTAATTGCATCCACCATACTTCGGTACAGTGCATACAGAGTAATACAACACCGAGTTTGGCTTCCATCAGAACCGAGTACAATCGTTCAGATAATCGACAACCCAAGAGGACTCAGTGAATAAACGATGCATTAATTCAACATGTAATTCCGAGAATACGACCAGGAACCGGAGTTCAGCACCGTGTCGATTGGACATGATACTTTTTCCTACTCTAACTGTGTGCATATCACTGAAGTATCTCGATGACACATTTCCATGCTTTCATGTCAGTTTTATTTGTACATACGGGTATCGTTGGTTTTACTATATCTGTCAAATGCACTTAGAGTCGTGTATTCTCATGACTGAAAGACACATGGGTGACCTGACGAGGTTTGAGCGGCTGGTGCCGGATGAGTGAACACGGATTCGTCGGACGCAGGCAGTGAACGGAACATGGTTGCATAGAGTCGTTAGTCGACCTAGACATAGCTTATCTGTGTATACCGTACGTCTAAACTAGCATAAAACACACTCACTAACAAGGCGAAATGGCGAAAGTACAATCGTCTACTTATACATGTTGTGTTCCTATTCGACGCGTATACAGCAATACCAATGCACCGTTACGCCAGGTTATCAGTGCATTGATATGACAATTCAGATTCTGCGTGATGACAACTCAATCATGTGAGTGCTCTGAGTTGATCAAGGGAGCAAAACTAGCTGAGAACACTTGAAAACGAGCAAACGGACATTACTGAATATTATTTCAATGAAAACCAAACGGAAGTGAATTAACATCAAGATATCTCAACCATGAACGTGAGACGTCTTCAGCAGTTTACAGTTAGAAGTTGGGTAGTTTTCTTCTGGTAATCATTGTAGAACAAATATGTGAATGGGACCGCTATGTTTCAAGAAGGCAATACAATAAGACACATCATACCTGAAGAGAATATAACTACGTTTCTTCGACGGCCTTATTTCTATGGTCTGACCTCAAATGCATTTGTGAATCTCTGCTGACTGTAGGCTGAGCAGGTAAAAACGGATGTTCGAGTCCGCGGTTCAGATGCCGTTTTTAAGAACGTTCCGAAACAAGAGTGAATGGATATAAGCCCCATTACTTGTGAATCACTTGACGGAAACTTGCCTAAACAGTGTATCGTTACGAAATGAAAGGAGAATATCTCACTAACCCTCTCAGTGGAGGTGCCATCTTGCATCTCCATCTTGTTTTAACTTAGTCAATTTTGTTATAGCTGTGATTAAGGCAATCATGAAAACAGTTGTAATGGCATATTTCTAGTTTTTCTAATCGATAATTGTGATTGGTAGTCATATATAAAGGAAACTAACTTCAAAATGTGGTATCCTTCTTAGCGTCGTGGGTTATCAGCTTTTCGATTTATTCACTTTAGCCGTTAATATAAAGTCAGTCACTTTTACATGAACTATACATGAAATCAAATGAACGACCGAACCAAACTGGCTGTCAGTTCTTCATGCCCTTCAGTAGCAATCTATGCTACAGCAAAACAATTGGCTATGCCAATAGCTTCTGTGTACACTCGGTTGTGCGACCGACACGGTAAAGTCAGAAGGATACAAAGACTAACTACTCCATATTCAACTATCATAAGTCGATCGGAATTTCCATCATTTTGAAGCATGCTCTTGTCATATCCGGAATCTGAACTTCTCCTCACGTTATGATGAGACATTTGTGTTGACTACTGCGACACTTTACTTTACTGTCTCTAAACTTTCTATGGAATCTGTCAGGATTCACGGCTATACGCAGTTGTACACCTCTTGATTCGCGGCAGAACAAAATAGAATGTTGAATGTTTATTCGGATAAAACTGGTTCTGTGCATAAACAAGTAATGGTTAGCACACTATACAACTTACAACCAAGTGAACTGTAAATACGGAATTTAACCATCAGCAGATAACATTCAATAGTGTGGTAGCGTAGGTAATTCAATAAGGTAGTACAGAATAAGCAAAAAGGGGAGAGTTCAAACCAGAGTTCGCAGTACCAATTCAGAGTATGTTACGTGTAACAATGTGAGAACTGTTCAGCCATTATTCACTGTAATCAATACATGTAGATTTATATAAAGTACCGACAGTACGACAGTTTGACCAATGGTGTACAGGTATGGGAGCAGTTGAGATTGACGTTGTGTAGACCACTGGTTGCGGATAGATGGCCGGGTGATAGAGTCGAGGGACCGGGTGTGAAGGTTCGGCGAACCCTTCTGTCATCGTACTCTCAATTTCACTTGTAGTGACCTGAACGTAACTTTCAATGATTTTGGCCGAAATCAACACTTTAATTCACTTTTGCTTGTAAGTAGTACATATGTGACCTGAGGTCTAACAAGAGCCGAATTCAGGTCTAGTGCTTCTATCCGACAGGGACAGGATGCAAGGTCTACTCGAATGTGGTGGCTGTGGTTAATGTGAATGGTGTTCACTTCGGCATCTAAATCTCACACCATTCACACGTGAGGTAACATTATAGTTGAACTTCTTTTTAGATGCTGACTTGCCCATTACAGCACGTTGTAAGTAGTATCGGTAAAACCATTAAACATTTAAATAGGGTCAGAAGGATATGCAAGTAGAGTGTAGCTTAAATAATGAACATATATAACAAACACAATTACAACAAGGGTTCGGACAGAATACAGGGATGTAATCCGTGGGTGTGTTAGTGGAGTGTTGAGTGGAATCCTACAGACGTCGATGTAGCGATCTACAGGATGGAAACACTGTGTAATCCACGGAGCACTATAGCTGTGTTTGTTCACCAATGACTGCAGTGATGATGGCAAACTGTGCGGAGTTGTTTGGGGCCACTGCAGATGTATGGATGGCTCAGTGATGGCACTGTCGTTACATTCTGGTCACCTATCTCAGGGAGCCAGTCCAGACATATTGTAGCGGAAAAGGCGTCCAATAAGGCACAATCTTTATTGTCCAACTCTCTAGTTGTTAGGGCGCCCACCCTGTTACCGTCCCAAGGTGCCTCTGCCTTGAGAAAGAGAAAAACGATTGACTTTGTCCTAGTTAGCGGACCTGTTCAGAGCGGCCGAGAGTTGACGTTGGCTGGTTTTTACCCGTCTGACTTTTTATTCCGCTAGGCCCACCAGTGACCTTAACTATTTTTTCAGGCAAATGTCCTTCTTTTTGGCCACGTCGCATCATATAAGTACTTTGTACTTGTCGCCTTTGTCGCACACGTTTTGGGGCGGAACAAAGCTGCTTTTTTCGTACGCGTCTTTTAGCTTGCCTTGGGATCGAGTGCGGGGACAGTCGCAGTAATTTGCGGGACGAAGTTTTCGCGTTAATTATTGCCGGGACGAGAATCCGAATTCTGCCAAGCGCACTACGATAGCAAGGACGAACCAGCGTATCGTGTAGGAGGGTTTACAGCACTAGGTACCATGCCACATGCGCGCTCGCGATTTAGAATCACAATTCCAGTCCACATCGGCCGAGGTCTCCGCTCACACGTCGTGTGCACTTCCGCCCGGTTTGTGTGTGATCGGCGCCTTCTATTTGGGGAGTTTTCAGCCTGCCAATCTTCGTCCGCTTGTCTGATTTCGTTGAGCGATGGCTCGTCCGGTCGCTCGTGTTGTTCTCCATCTAACCACTGTGGGCTTTGACCATACTTTACGACCGTGTCGAGGTATTCCTGCGAGTGTTGGAATGATCACGTCTCCGATTTGGTCGTCCATCTTATTTTGCGTGCCATATCTCGCCCGTTGGTTCGACCCAGTCGAGCGATGACTCATCCGGTCACCCACGCCGTCCTCGATCCGCTCGCTGTGGGCTTTTGAACGCGTCTCCCCCTGTGTTGAGGTATTCCGCCGAGAGTTGGAATATTCGCACCTCCTGCCTGACAGTCCACCACAATATGACCATGACCAAACCACAGTCTTGCGCTACAGTTCTATGTTAACGTTTGTTAATGTGGATACCGAAATAAATTAAACATTTACCGTCTTATTTACAATCAAGTTTGAGTGAGTGGATTTCGGCTCACTTTATACTATGGTAAAGAACATCCATGATTAAACAACGGAATGTCACTAACACAAAGCGCTTTCATGGGAAAACAGGTTTGATCAGTACACTGTTCGGCCCACCCGATCACACCTCACTCGGATGATTTAATCCCACCGTTTGTCTTTTACGAATTCAAACAATATAACCAATATAAACGTTTTGAACGACAGTCCGTAAATGCGGATGTTGAGACGAACACCATCAAACAGTACCATGCATTCCGTATATTGTCATAACAGTACGGTCTTTTAACGACGCTTATTCTCTCTAACCCCTTTCAGTTATTCCAAAAGACAAACCTCGTCTGCTTGCTATGGTAACCAGTGACGCGTTGGTTGGCGATCGCCTAATTGGTACTACCGGGGGTGACATGGAGTTGCAATGTGAAGTCAAACGTAGGTTGAGTCTACTGTTTTCATATTTCTCATGTTTACGGTGCTATATGGTTATTTCACACCGGGAATTCGAAAGTTTTTCACGCACACATTGCATAACTTCTGTAACCCTTATAACACCCAATTAACTGACGGAAGTCAACGTGGTGAACTCTTGACCTGTTCACACCCATAAGGTTAGAGACAATTGCATTTTAATTATAAATTGTAGCATAGCACTTTCTTGGTCACAGGAAGCTTCGTGACAGTTAGAAACAGCAAACAAAATTCATATTAGGAAAGGGGATGTAAAGAGTGTATGTTCAATATCTTCGCAATTTATATGAAACAAACTCCGGTGATCCCGTGTTTCTCTTTCATAGAATCGCTGTACTCTACTAGTCAGTGGTTATGTTGTCTTAATTTACTGTCCGCAGTGTAAGTTTTGATTGTCCACATTTACACGTTTAAACTAAAACTACCATGTACTTAACACTGCTCGTTTGAGTATTACGTTTAACAAATAAATGACAAGGTTTATTACTCTGGCCCAACCGGTAGAAACAAGCCCATACATCCTTAAATGTATTGATGGCACTCCTAGGTTGCAGTTTGACTTATTACAGAGTTTACCGTCACCGAGATTGTGAAGATTCTAATAAGCCTATTAGTGTCAGTCAGAAAATACATCCACACTGCTATACAAGCTGAAAGACATGTTCGGATTATTTTATTATCAATAAGACGTATGAGGCGGTAAAGTGATTAGACGAGTCGACTGACTCACTTTATTTGCCACTTTCTACAGTGATCGTCGTGAGAACTCTGCTTGATATCTCGTGTAAGGAGTGACTCATACAAACGTTTCTCTGTCTGTAATAAAACCAATATATGAAACCTCAGCCCTCTGGACCTGTCACACATTGAATCATCCGAACATCCGGCGATATGGCTAAATGGAGGTCTGTGTTGTCAGTGAGCATGGAAGAACTAAAATTCTGACCACACAATTTAACGCAAAACGAACCTGGAAGACTCAGAGAGTAAGGAGGCCGGATAAATGAATGTCCGCGTATTCAATAGCCTTTTTTTTCAACAGTCGATATATAGCCACAACTGGTACAGTGAACATATTACAGAGAGTAGATTATTAGAGAGTACACTGTTCACAAAGCAGTCCAGTATTCACTTCGGCACCTCTCCGAGAAATGACACTGCTGGACTGAGAATAGACCCATTTCCATACCATAGCTTGCACCACGCCAATGAGGTAGTGACGTGGCGACACCGATCTCAAAATGTCTCACTACATGGTGGGTCGTGAGCAGGTGGATGACAGCAAACTGATTATGTGCGGCACTAGGTATTTTGAAACAGAAACGCTACTTGCCATTCAATATTATCGCAATACTAGTGAATAACATAGAAAATCTACCAATGTGGAAGTGAACCATTTGTGAGAAATTCTGGCACCGGTTGAATTGGAACCAACAAAAGAGACTGTGTGTACTTCTACGCGTCATATGCTTCACTGGTTAAGCTGTTACGCTACGTTGAGAGTGTGGAAGTTTCGCATTGAAAACCGGTTTCGAAATTACCCTAACGCGTACCGAGTATCCACCAACTCATTTAGGGGATAGGCTACTATGAAAGGTTTATCTGGAATCGCTAACATCAGCATTCACCAAAATTCTCCTGCGTTTCGTAATTGTTTTACTAGTGAATAGTATGGCATATTCGTCAGCAATTTGAAAATGATTGTTATGTGTGTTCAATCCACGGGACAAAACTCTGATCACCACCATCACTGTTCCCGTCTTCTTCTTCCCTCTCTTTATCATCACTATATACGGCCATCCACGATTGGCTGATACTAATAGTTAATTAGGTCAAAACAGTGTCCCATTCGACTTTCATCGCCACTGCTCTTTACTCATCTCAACAATATTCGCCCCATCGAAATCTCCACTATCAACGTTAGCCATAGAGGGTGCGAGACACCCCAATTCACTACAGGAACGCGAAAATCAAGGCCCACTTGCTGGTTGCCATCATCTGTCTCCATGTATTAGGGAAGTCTTCAACTCTCCGAAAAACATTTTATTTACCTTGCAAAAGGCCTAACACACTATTACGTTAAGTAACCTTCAACGTTGACACAGATATGAGATTCTCCGCTTTCCATGAGCGTTCTAGATCTTTCGTTGCTGTTTTTGAAATCCCGCCTACATGCCTGTATTCGGATTGAGACCTCACTGTATTGTCCGTACTTTTAAGTGGTCCATTTTTTGACCTTGCTTTCTTATTGGTTACAAGACTTATAAACAAGAATAAGTTCGTGACTACGCTGACCGCGGACTATGCAATATAGTAAGGCTTTGTTTGAAGTCCAATCTTCTTTCTGTCTTCAGGCGTTAGCCTTGAGTGAGTGGGTTGGCTGTGAAGTTCCGAGTTAATGCTGTATACTCAGTCGTCCATTTTTCATTGTTGTTACTCGTTGTTCTATTATCCGTTATAGTCAACTTCCGCCTTCACAAACCGTAGATCCAATTACAACACCATGTCAGATGGTCACTTGTCCCCCTCGACCTTTCTCCACTTGAAGCCGGTTGAGGTAACGGATGTACGAGTTTGCAGGGGATCTGTTGGTATTCTCACTACGTGATCCAAACATGTTTATATGAATTCTTAAGGTCTGAGATATTAACCATTCGCAGCAGAACTGCTCACGAACTCCGGGAGAAAGACTATCCGAACTCGCATGACAAACCATCTTAAAAATGGTTCTTTCACTGTTATTTTTAACATTTTACCTTAAATCGCATCGATTTTGGGATTCAGATGACTGATTTTCTTCTATCCTTTCATTGCAGTTTTGAGCAGTGATAAATTTAGACATTTGCTCCTTTTGATACGTTTCAGATGCTATCGTGAATGACAAAAGTGCAAGTTAATTATCTCGTTATAACTAATCTGCTTGTCATTCTATTATTACTGCTATTATTATTATCATTATTATTATTCATATCTGTTACAGAAATTGGCGGTCGACCGTCAGAAATCGACCGCATTGATTGGTTTGTACAGTATGCGAATGGAATACGTCGTTCGGTTGTCAAAAGCAGACTGGCCCAAGACATCGAACTGGAAGATAATGGCCGACGTGCCCGATTTATTGGTCTGTCCAAATCATCAACAGGAGCCAAGGTGTTCTGCGTAGTACGACCGGTGGATTCACTCACTGCCACACAAGCATATCACCCTTCTCCTGCAGTGGATTTGTGGATTCGACCAGCGAAGATTGCTGCGCATATTGAACCACAACATGGACCAGGTGTTGCCGTGGGTGATGAGGCGGAGACCATTCGTTTTAGTTGCGTGGTTACAGGTATGTTCGTGTCTAATACGGAACTACTTGGTTTTATGTCGTGTATTGACTAATGTTTTAGAAAAGTAGGATCATCGTGTGCAAGTTCAGAGAGCACGACCTGTCAGCAACGAAAACAATACTCAAATGACCACCGATCGTAATTTGACAGCGAAGTTGGGATTGTAACTTTATTGATAGGGTATAAAAAGACCGTTCTCTCTCTCTCTCTCTCTCTCTATATATATATATATATATATATATATATATATATATATAAACAGAGGGAAAAAGAGAAAGAGAGAGGACGAGGCAATGCAGGGTTATGAAACTTCCCGTTCAAAGATTTCACTGTCCTTCCTCAATAAACACGAAGATCATTCCAACTGTTGAGGTAAGATAATGTTGAAGTTGGGTATCAACTGGAAGATACTAAAACCTTGATCGTTACGAATGCAGTAGAGCACCACACTATGATTGCATCATACAAATCTAGATAGGCTAAACTGTTGCACGCCATCTAAAACGACCAAATAACTTCACGTTGCCTACTTTCAGAGTACTGCAATTTACATAAAAGGACTGTGAGTGTCAACCAGTTAAAATATGGTTCACTAACTCTCGGTAACTAACATAAGGCAATAGGCTCATATTTACTTCGAAAGTTTCACCAAACATTAAACGAATGCGCCGGTACCTTTCAAACAGAACAACAAAGCAACTCGCCCTAAAGTGGACATTCTATGAACAAAAGTGAATATTTTGTTGAGACAAAGACAATTTTGTATATGGTCATGTTCCGTATAGAAAACATCCTAATCTAGTTTGTTGAATTAGAAAAACAGTAACAATTCAAAGGTTTCCACACAACTCAAACCTTTGGCCACGATAAACAACAGGAACCGTTCAGTGGTTTTTTAAGCACAAGACAAATAAGCGTGTTTGTCATTACAGTCATTAGTTTGGCAGTTTATTCTCCCAACAGCGAGAATTGCGCTCGGATATGAAAATGATAGAAAGTCCAGGGGTAAAGGATATCTTCTATACAACCGATCCATCAACATTAAAATGAAACGGTTTTTGTTAGTTGATGCATCCATGAGTGCTATATAAAAACTGGAAGCATTGGCGCTCATTCTAGAGGGCTCCAAACTGGTTCCGAATGACCGTTTTCGGTTTCATATGTCTGAAGTAGTTGTGGAAGCAAAGCAGTTTGAAAGACAATGCTTCGTACTGGCAAATTGCTAGATGAAATTAATTTCACAGAAATCAGTTAACTTAAACACAGCGGGGAGATCGCACACTTTGTTGTTTGTAACAAGAGGACAGAAGGTAGACAACAAGGCGAAATGACCGTTCTTGTGTTAATTGTCCAATCCCAAAAGCGTTTCGTTAAGTCTTAGGTCATATCAGCTTGGCACCATATACCAGAGTGAGATCTATCAATTTATTCAGAAGTTGCAAAATACGTATTTATGTTAACCTCGATGGCTAAACGAAGCCCACAAGGGATGACAACAGGCTGATACTGAAATCCAACTGAACAGATTAATCTTCAAGTTTACATTGACCAGATCGTGTATACATCTACTTGGTCGCATCAATTGACACACCACCTATCCATGCCCCTCCTCCATTAATCGATAAGAACGGAAGCTTAAGTTACCGTCGCGTCGAATCTTAAGCTTCAAATTAGCTTCTTGTGCTACTCCTTATCTCTTCAAAGGATACCTGTAGGTTACTATCTCAGTTTTCACATCCAAAGGCTACCTACCTATAACCGACCATAGCAACAGCGGTTCAGTCCACTTATTGTGATCATGATGTAAGTAGCCTTGACAACCAACCATATCTAGCGTAACAGCTGATCTATCAATTCTATGCCGAACTGACCCGCTATGACACAAAAGCTCTTTGCTATGAGAGCCATTCGTGCCCAAAGGCACACCTTTGTGGATAGAATGATGCAACCGGAGAAGTTGTTTGAACTTGACGAGACGAGTGATGGCCGTAGCTACCGGCAGTCACGTGTACCGATTGAAGATAACTATTTCTGGTGAACATGTGGCCGTGTGGATAAACACGTGTATAGTTGTGAGAATGGAGATAACACACAGCAGCGGCTGACCGTTGGAGCGACAAACATCGTGGATTCATCCACTCACACTGGATTGAATATCTCAAAATTGAACATCACACACACTTGATCGCAGCCCTCGCATTCAGATAAGCCTTTCGGCTAGCCCAATTCGAAAGGAAGCACTAGACTCGAGTTTCGCTCTTATTAGAGCTCATCAGTAGTGCATATCCTTGTGCGGATCAGAGTTTGCACTCTTACCCCCCTACTTGTGAGACTAGCGTGTTAACCACAACGCCAGCAACCTCACAACAGGCATGACCGAATAATCAAATCCAAACACTCGACCACAATCTTGTATGAATAGTGTTCAGCTTGCCCGATCATTTCGAAAAGAGAATAAACAGAACCACTCTGTTCTATCCACTCGACAACCCCGTGATCAGGACTTTGAGAAGTCGTGGGTGGTGTTCACTTTTGAAATAACCTACATCTCCCAATCTTCACTGCTAATTCAAACCATGCTCAGCTGGTTCATTGAAAACGGTAACTTCAACCTAACTGGGATTGAATATTGTTGGTCATTACAGCACTATCCAGTTTTTACAGGTTGAATAAACGATGGTCATCTGATTGATCAACTGGGTAGGTGAGAGAGAGAGAGAGAGAGAGAGAGATTCATGCAACACTGTGTTCGTGTAAGGATTTTCCAGGTTTAGAACGTCTATCTGATTTCAAAGTCATGATCTAAGTGGTTGAAAGGACAAATACTGAGTCGTGCTTAATACTGGAACAGAGATAACAAGCAGTTCCATGTAATTTAGCTAGTACTCATCTGGTTAACCCCAGCATGTGATGGATCTGTTTGACAAAAACCCACCACGTAGACACAGAGTCAAGTAGTTTACTCCTCGTTAAGAGAAGGACGTGCATAACTTAAGTGCTATGAACTGGATATCAAATCTGCTGATGTTTTAATGGCTAACTACCGTAACGATAACTTATTGGGCTAGTCGTAGCCATAACTGCTCAGGGTTGATCCCGGTGCACTGTGCATATCACTCGCCAGAGATTCTTTCAACTCTTGAAAGGATGGTTGGAATACAGCCAAAAAAAATGCTAAAAACGGAGACATCGGCTCTCATGGACGCATCATTTGATTTAAAGGACTTTTTGTTTGGGAAATTATCCACATCGGCAGTGATTGGCCAGTGTGTTACAATGAGGGGAGCTTATTTCGGTGGCCAGTATACACAACCAAGTCCGTCAACAGGCCTGAGGAAGGTGATCTGCGATCGTTAATTATGTCATTAATGCAATAGTAGTTCAGTCCCACACTCACTGGTACTTTTGGGATGTTATGGTAACCAGCTTCGTCACATGGACCACTCATTATCAACTGCCTGTTGGTCGATTTTCTTACGGTTTTCTTTGACCACCCTACTCGTAAATGTCCCCTATTCGGATGGATGAAAACAGGCGACCTAATTGTATGCGTTCCGGCTCCGGGAGAAACCGAACTCCGAACACCGCGATGCATACAAGTTATGCTGTATTTTCATCACGCACTGCACCGTACATATAAATGAACCAACCGCTATGCACACAAAAGGCTCCAGGATGCACGAGCCATACAAACCGCGTTTTGAGCTCAGTAATGGCTGAATAAGTGCCGTTTACATCCAGGGCTATTCTTTGGGATTCCATGGACCAAGCAAGTAACAAAGATAAACACTATGAGTGATCCATTACCAAGATTGTCTGCAACGTTCGATCGAACTTACAGGGTCAGCCCAACACACACTGTTCTCACATGCAGTGTCGCCCTCCGACGCCGGCACCATCCCACGGGGTCAGAGCTTGTCTTTCTTCAGTATACTTTTAACTTTGTATAATCGCTATGATTATCAAAAGCACTCACTTTTGACAGGCAGCTTACAAGAAATGTCGCAGTTGGATAAATAATGCATTATACAGTAACATGGTAACTGTAAAGTCGTGTGTATCAGAAGCATGGTAGTTCAAAACGTCCCTGTAGA
This sequence comes from Paragonimus heterotremus, assembly GCA_013368495.1. NCBI lineage: Eukaryota > Metazoa > Platyhelminthes > Trematoda > Plagiorchiida > Troglotrematidae > Paragonimus > Paragonimus heterotremus. Next base: position 366,063 of record LUCH01000013.1, on the reverse strand, counting down.
AGTGGTTGATCTGAATGGTAACCAACAGAAAACGGATGCTTTTCAACGACAAGGAGATTGAGTATCTTTACTGCCAATCGTATGCTGGGTTAGCTTGGCAACCTTCTAGCCTCTTTAAATATTTCGCGGTGACACTTACCTAACATAGCGTTTCGATTCAGACGTCTCATATATGTACTCATCAACGTTCAAACATACTAGGCTTCTCAAAATGTGATATCCACTTTTTCTCAATAATTGCTCCCTATTTCCTGTGATCTGTTTGCTAACGAGTATCTGAGACCGGTTAGGTTTGGTGATCATCGTCACTGCACAAAAGTAAGTGCACCATAAACCACGCATGCTTTGACCACGTTGAACATGGATTGTGTTGGTTTCGTTAAGAGCGGCTGCATGCAAAACGAGTCACTTTGTGCGCACATGAAGGTTTGACCATACCAGTTCGGTTGGATGTGTTCTGTCTGTTGGGCTTGTAAGTTTCGGGAGGATTTTTTGGTCCAATGTGCATACGCTCGGGTGTCAAGTCCACTCACAGGCGGCCTCACCGGAAATGGCAATTGGGGATACTTTCAAGTTGGTGATAAGGTGTTTGTGTCATTTAAGTAGCCAGGCTGACTTTCGAGACTGCGCGCGGGTTAGTCTCAAGGTCAGGGGTCGTCGGGTTCGCTTACGGAAAGTGTGTTGGGTGTCATGACCTACGCGTGAATGCATTTTTTGAACCGAACGAACACGAAGAGAGCTGGACCATCAGTCCGTTGAACTTACATCCTCTCGTCAACTTAACATCATTAACCAATTCCCTTGCAATTCCTAGTCTATAGTTGCATGGATGACATACCAGGCTGTTTGTATGGTTTGACTCAAAGGATGCATCTTTAATTGTACCCCATATGAGTTATACGAACCACCAAATCAGATGAGCTAGTTTTTGTTGGTTAACCTGAGATTTGTTTTTTGAGTCAATATAAGTGCATGTCCACACAAATCGGCGTTACAATTAGCCGCTAGTACGGGCTAACCAGCACTTGGTCGCGTCTTTCCGTTTGATGGTCTATAGGTTGGCTCAGTTGAACCGGTGTACTTTTGGTCAGTTTGGATACAACTTTCAGTTCCATTTTCCCGTCTACAACACACACGGTTTGTTTGTGAAGATAGAACAGTGGTGCACAAACTGATTCCAAGTCCCATGGCTTAGAGTCATGACCACCGTATCTTAGTTAGCTTTGACCTTGTTTTACACGATATACCGACCCTACTCTACACTTTATCTCACCGCCGTCCGCTCGAACTGTGTCAGATGGTCAATTCTAAATACTTAACTAACACGTCGTCTGATTGTACGCACGTTATACTGCATTCGCCTAGAGGTAAACTGCACAATGCCGGTACCTTATTCGGTCACTATTTTCTGTGCCATGACAACTTACCATTCATGGAATTATTCACAGCTATCCAGAACGCATACAAGACTGCGGTTACACGGGTATGGGTTATGAAACGTACATCACTGAAAATAATTTACGACTCACAAACCGACATACAGTTAGCTTTGGTTTCCATCCTTATCCGTCCCATTGTTGACTGGCTTCGATAACGTACTGCAATTTTTGGCTCCATATAAATGCACATCCAGGATAGGAAAGTATGATTCGCAAGGTTGATGTGGAAGGGAAAATGTCTATTCACCAAACTCGTTCACTACTATTACGTATCAGATGGAATCCGCTTGATTTTGTCGTAGTAGTTCAGTGATGGTCATTCTGGCACATTTGGCAGCAAAAATTTTGTTCAACCGTAGCTTCTAACATTAAACATTGTCATTACTATCTGATCTCTGCCAGACATGTGGCGCAACCGTACAATCCGTGATGCTGTTATTAGCTGGGAGAACAGAGTCACGCCATCAAACACTCGACCGGAACTCGGTTCCGAAGTGAAACCAACATCGCATGATATGCCGTGGCTAGTGACGCGACCGGTGAATGGCGAGCTGATTGTGGGTGGTCTTCGGAAGAAACCGGATTGGGTTGGGGAATTTCGGTGCTTAGCTGAGGATCTTCACTCGGACGCTACCGCGTATTCAGATTGGGTTCGATTGGAAGTTCGTGCCGGTGACGTTGGTACGTTTCCGTGTATCTGTGCAACTTTATTTTAGAACTTCCTGTAGAGTGTTATGTAAAATTCACATCTCTGAAAACCTTTATTAAGCCACCCATATCAGATCTCGGTTGACCTGATCACATGCATAGGGAATAATAGCCATTAGTGCAGCGCGCAATTTAGAGCACATGTCCGTTTAAGACTTAATAAATTCCACAGATAATGCAATTATGTTGTTTCTGATGGTCTTATTGTGATGGATGACCAAATTGGAGGTGCGATTATTTCAACACTCACTACACGTGGTGGTGAAATATGGTGAATGTCCACAGCGGGTGGATTGCAGACAACACGGACATCCGGACGAGCCATCACTCAACGAAGTCGGACCAGCAGATGCGAAAGAAACCCACGACCAGGTGGAAGTGCACACGACGTGTGAGTGAAAACCACTGCTATGTTGTGGACTGGAATTCCGGTTCATAAACGCGAGTGCGCTCATGGCGTGTGGACGTACGAGTTGGGCAATAAAGATCGTGGTTCATTAAACGAATTTTTGCTACATTGTGATAACAGTAACCAGCTCCAAAGGTCATTAGGCAGAATGACGGCTCAACTGTGTTGCAACAAATAGAACCCTGGTTGGTCATAATACTGTCTTTCTTGTAGTCTACCTTAACAAACCGACTGTCAACCATAGGATTTTTTTAGAGCTGCTAGCAAGACCGTTACGTTTGTTACAAAAAGAACACTCCTGGTGGCTCATAGACTTATGGTGATTTGTGTCGTGAATGTAGAAGGCAGGTAAAGTTTAACATTTTTTTGCTGTAGCAAGATCGGCAATTGTACGGTAAGAAGTGCAGGCAGCTGCAATTAACCACGGCAGCGTGGTAATAGTCCACACTGTCAACACGCAAGCGTAAGTAGATTAAAGATCACCTGTCCAGCCGGGGAAGGTCACATGATCTAAGTCAATCAGGCATTGACAAACGCAAGGTTACGGACGCAGTGGCGTGCTAGGGCTGGTGACGCATGTAAGCGAGTCCGCCACACAAACGCACACGTTGTTTGTGTGCGCGCGATTAACAGGACGCAACTGCAAGCCATGACGACTAGGATGCATTGGGACCTGGTTGCCATGTGAAGGTCATGTTAAGAGACGTCGGCGTTCCGGAAGTGCTGGATAGGAAACAGGTAGAAGTTGACTGAAGTTGGTCTATAAGATAACACATCTTCAGCACTGTTAGAAAATTCTTGTCTCGTTCTTTAGTACTCATACTTCGATGGTATGTTCAGCAATACCCAATGAAAATCATCACGTGAGATGACGTGTGCCGTACAGTTCTGCATAAGCGTTGTGCTTATGAGTTAACTGAAGTATCTTACTGGAATTGGACCAGCATTCAATTCTCCAGCAGGAAACAAGTGGCGTGTGCTATCTTCATCGAGCCCTCTTTCTCCGGTAGGATTGATTTCTGACCTCCAGGTTGTATTGCACACACACACACACACACACACACACACACACACACACACACACACACACACGTACAGTCTCCGAGTCAAATTCATAAAAAAGAGAAAGTATTGTGTACCAGCTGAAGTCAAGTCAGACCAAACATGGTTAAGTTCTTATTTGAACAAATGGCGTTGTCATATGGGTGAGCATATTTTTTGCAGTTAAATTTATCTTGTTGAAAGGTGAAAAACTTATGACAAAATACTTGCGAAACAAATAGATATGATAGCCGTTATATTAATTCTGTCATGCAAAAGTGAGCAGGCTGAGAGACAACGGACCATCTGTTCACTGACTTATGGCAATAACGAGAGTTAAACAAAGTATAGTGTTTGAATGCTCTATACGAAGAGATAAACCTACGACAGTTATCAGAAGAAAAATTATGGCGACTATCAACATGTTTCTGTAACAGTGACATGAAGATTAGCGTTAAGCACTGTTAACAACAGACAGTAAACGAATGGATCGCAAAGTGAGTTTCGAACCAGTTACAAGAAAGCATGTAAAACGACGGGAAAGCAATATTGCCAAAGAGAGTGGACAACTTTTTCGCCTCGCACAAAAACACCATAACATTGTTCTCAATAATTTCTCAGTTATCAATAGAAATAATATACAAATGCTTCACGGGGAGTTAGTTGGATCCTCTATGTGTGTTAGGTAGGAATCAGTGAACGGATGATCACTAAACCATGTCCACAGCACATCTCTAGATTAGTCAATGTTTTGAAACGAATGGGTAGTTCAGCTCAATAGACAATCTATTTCTATCGGATAGACGTTCATACAAAATGGGCTGATTATGGTAACGATCGGTGACGTTGAAAGAAGGGGAAGTAACAATTGAAATGTCCTGTGTATTTGACTGGCATAGCTGTCTCATTGGTAGATCCTCTGTTGGACGTTGACACTGTGCATGGTGATCAAATTTTTTGGCTGCGGATTCTATCGGTGATCAACTGTTTTGTGCTGCATAATAAATTCTCTGGCTGGTAAAGTATTGTTAACAACATAAGACAATTTGTCGACGACACCACTTCTTCAGTCCTTCGATGGGTTCTTTTTTCAAGTCAACTTCGCTTACTACTACAGAAAGAAGTCCCATTAATCGAAGAAGTAGGCCCTGTAGTGCCAGCCACATGGACATTCACCTTTTTGTGCGAATTCCTATCTAGCCCGATAAGAGTAATCGAGGTAAGTATTATTCTTTGACCGAATAAAAAGGAATCCAGCATTTATGTTTAGTCTGAATTGAGTTTTCCTGCTGTTTTGATTCTAGCCCAGGGGCTGCTACTTGTAGCCGCTATTAATCGCTTCCAGTCACTGAACACTGAATACATGATGTAGGTGTTCACCTCGGTTGAGTTGACGTTCGAGTCAATCTAGCCGCCAAAGTGTACTCTCAAATTAAATGCCTAGTTCAAGGCCGATGGATAGTGGTTAGCCATTGGTTAAAAATGATGATAAACAGCAGAAAAGCCCCGGTCACGGATTAAAATCGGTAGTTTTGGACTGATTGTTGATCATCAAATGCAATGTCTTGACCGAAAATCCTGTCTTGCCGTTTGAAGCTGCTGATGAACTGCTGCGTTCGACGATGTCAGTAAAGGTACGACTGAATCGCACAACTCGGTTCGGCCTCACCTGCCTATCATTTTATTGCATGCAATAAACTGAATTACAATCTCCCTAACTAACCTCTGTGAAGTCTGATGAAATGTCACAAACGTCTTGTAACTGAGACCGGTCGTAACATTGTGATACTCTGTATACAACATTTGAAGTGCTATTTTTGATTACCAGCTAGGTTGAGCAAATTTCCTTCTTGTTTAGTCCGTTCCTTTCAATTTTCATCTATCTTCTGCAATCAACTAACAGCTTCTCGTATACCAAGGTTGCGGATCATTCCTCAAGCGAACCCGACATTCCCTTTCTATCCAACGAGTGTTCAGTGTGTCGACGAGAATCAGAATTATCCGTCAGAGGTGACCTGGATACGCCAAGGCGAATCAACACCACCGGTAAGACAAACACTTAGCACAAAATAAACTGACTGATAATCTTGAAAGTCCTAAACATGGTGTATATAGTTCATATTCATGATGTTATTCAACTGAGCTGCAAGTTTCTGATTGAAACTCGGGACATGTCGGGGAGAAGTAGTGGATTGTCTTACTGTTACGTTAGAAAGTTTCTTCTCACGTCAATAGCAGGTTGATTTACACTGACGGACGAATATCATGCCTACCTTCTTGAGTCAACTACTAATTAGTTCGGCAAGAAAATTTCCTAATGAACTGCTGTCAAGATGAAACGTACCTTTTTCGAGGGGTTCAGGTGATATGACCACGTTTTATGTGGTGCTGTGAAAGCGAAGTATGGACCAGTCATCTGTTGTCTGTCTAACATGTCATTTAAGTGGGTCATTCAGGAGAAACAAACAAACCACAATGAGGAACATGACACAAATCAATAAGGGTTAGAAATGTCTATACCATTTTACATATCTGTTTCCATT
>LUCH01000013.1:293062-318801 GCA_013368495.1 Paragonimus heterotremus | reverse complement strand
CTTCTCAGGCTTTGTTGGTGTATTGAATGACGAATCGTTCGCTTGATCTTTTGTAGTTCAACTTTGAATTTTGTTTTTCAACTTTGTCCCCCCTGTAATGCACCAGCATGCAGTCGTATACTGAAATGTTTCTTGTATTACGTTTCACACATCTTTCTCCCTGGTTTAGATCCTGTCATTGCGGTCTCTCTCGCTGTTTATCTTCTCAGAGATAAGGATTTCCTTTTCCTGTTAGCCATTCAATTGGCTAACCAGCATTGACCAGCTGGACACAAAGGCCTCACTCACACACCTACTGGTCTTATTCCTTCGGGTTTACACCGGATACGTGGTGTTTGAGTGGAGCCGCAAGTGGTGCAGCGCAAGCCACTTGGGGTGATGATTTAAAGCGCAGGCGTCCTTTGGCTTCGGTCACTGTGACAGGCTAATCCGTCTCGGATGCCGCCAACCATGAGAATGTCTGTTTAGATGACGACACTTAGCTCATTCGTGTATGCTTGTTGGTCCTTTTTGTGGAACTGAATCAGTAAAGATACAGGCAAATAGCTACTCAGAGACATCGGGAATTACTTGAGCATCTTGATAGTGTAATATCATAGAGAAGGAAAAAAGATGCACACTTATTACTGACGTACGCAGCACACAGTTTCGCGTTAACAATCGGAGTCGTGCAAGTAGGATGCACGAAATTTTCACTTATAAGTGCTGAACGTTCCAGTGCACCAGGCGTCGAGTGGAGTGTTGAGGTGTTGGGGCTTTACTGCAAAACATGTCTGACACGTGAAACATCCTGAGATTTATCATATCTATTTCAACTGCAGTCGGTTGCTTGTTGCAGTTGTACTGTTGTTGAACCGTCACACCTGAATGGATTCACACTTTGCGTTACTTCCTCTCGACTTCCGTAGTTATTGGTTGTCTGCAATGTCATACGAAAACCACTTGTTACTTCTGTTAACAGATCAACGAGTCTTGGCTCTTGTGGACGGTGTCGATCGCGGGCTGGTCACTGTCCCTGAGGACGGCACAGTGACCCTGACTTGTCAAGCTACAGGTAAGTTGATATCATAGAGAGACTGAAACCTGTGACATTGAAGCACTATAAGGAAATATAATTGGTCTGCACTTTCATTGTCAAACATTAGGAAATAAAATAGCTGTTGAAAAATGTTAATATTACTAGTCTCACTCTTTTCGGCAACCTTAGAAGGTCATCAGTGCAGAACGACGACACATGTTGCGATATGTTAACATTTCGTTTACACTCATCAGTCGCAAACGTAAAACAAGTGGGTTATATATGCAAAAGACATCAGGCACAAATTGAAGTCTGCCCCATCCCGTACGTTTTCGGCTGCCCATTTACGCTTGCTGTAAACTACCAAAGGACCCGTTCTGCACAATCTTGAGCGCAGTTTGTCTATTTTGTTTTCATGTTGTCTGTCAGTTTACTTGCAACGACAATGACGTTTATCTAGGCAGAACAGACCGACAGCTGTCTGATCGAGGGGCGAACACGTCCCGAACTGTTAAAACAAGTCATGACAACAATCTCAAATCGGTGAACCCGTTGCTCGAAACTTCGCACCATCGATCGCCAGACACCTCATGGTAACAGGTCATCAGGTTGATCCAATTAGGTCATTCGGAATATTGTTACGCAATCAAAACCCGAAGCTAGTGGTCTTTAACGATGCTGTGTTGACCACAACTTACCAGCCGCGGCTATGTGCACGAAAGTGGTTGAAGCAACCTATCGGGTTGCCGTGGTGTTGACAACATAGTACGTAGTGTTATTGTATACGTATCTATACTCTGTCTATCTCTATTTGAGTGTCATATATAACCCACATATTATACATGTGCGACTGAGGAGAGTTGAGGAACTGTTAACATATCGCAACATGTGTCTTCTTTTCGTGCTGATGAAGTTGTTAAATTGTATCCAGTGTTTCAAACTTTAGAAGTGTTTCGAAACACTTTCCTCAGACAATTTGGCCCTGCTGACAGTCCACCTAAGTGAGTTTAATTGTGAATTATTAGAAAGTATTGAATATTGCAAACTCTGCGGAGCAAGTAAACCAATGAGTACTAAAGTTTACAATCTTCATCTCTGATGATGGATAAGATTCAGGTAAACATTGTAGACTCATCCAATCTATCATTATGAAAGTGATCAAATCGTGCGTATCATCCATTACTATTATTTGTCGTTTTACATATTGCTGTCGTCTTTCAGACTCTGAGACTATGAAACCTCTTGAGAACCTTAGCTACCGATGGGAAATCCAGCAACGTGATGGATCTTCAGTGAGCACCAGCGGTGTGGTACAGGAGGCAGTTTTGGTTGAGGGCACAGGTGGAAATCGGTTGACTTTGGTTGGAGTGCGTCTCAAGGCGGCTGGTTTACGAGGTAGATGTATCATCACCAATCAGACGACCGCTCCAGAGGAAGTGGGGATGTACCAGCTTGGTTTGTTGAAGCCGGGTGAAGAAGTCGCATCTGCATTTTTCGATTTTAATGTTCTAAGGACTTCAGCACCAGAAGATGGGGATGGGACTCTTGATTATGCTGGTCTCGCAGACTTCATCATAGGTCAGTTTCTGTGTCAACTAATGAATGTGTTCCTTGTTTTATTGTGTTCTCTATGGAATCTAGAAACTTGAATAGAGTGATACTGACCCTAGTTTATAGCTAAAGAAAACATGAGCTTAGCGTATGGCATGATAAAGCTTGACGTTGATATATGTTCGTGATCTGGAGTTGCCCTTAGTGTCTAAAAGTGACAAATTTAGACTTGGAGGCAATAAAAAAAATACAATGCGAGTAATACTATTATGTCATCGCCAGACGTGCTCGCGAAATGTCAGAGCTATCGAGTACATTGTGGCTTTTGATGAATGTTTTTGTTCAGTCGTATGTAGATAAACGTGTCAGCATGTACTCGACTGTTTGGTTATAAGTCTGAATTCTGGTGATTAGGGTGAAGTAAACTCATTCGCCGCAACTTTGAGAAATCAAACATTCAAATGGCATTAACAGTGATAACCCACCATTGGTAGGCTAGGAATTGCCTGCCAAGCAAGACTGCTAGAAAATGACAGCTACTCCTGACGTAATCTTTTTTCGTTGAAGATGTTACGGTAGGTGCATTCGTTTGTGTAAGAGTTACCCGGACCAAATAGTATGGAGGTTTTAAACTTTTGCTGGTCTGTCTGCACCGTTATAACGATCACAAAAGCAAGGTAATACAAACCCTCGGAAAGTCGTTTCGATATAGCTACCCTACTCTCACATATTCCTCATTTGGTGTTTAGACGGCGAGTGTATTTTGACTTTGACAAGTTATGCGCAGTCCTTAAGAGTTTACATGCATTGACTACTCTCTGTCTGCTATATATTTTCTCTAGAACTGGAGATTGAGCATACACATGTTCGTGTTAATATTTGTTTGACGTAGACATTTTCATATGATTGTACGATAGTATAGTATCAGTATGGCCAGTCGACTTATTGCAGTCATTGATGCTGAAGTCGACAACAATAACAGTAACAATGATAATACCGTTAACACCGTGTTAATAATGAATTCGAAATAAATTACGTTGGTTTGACTCTTGGTTCGCATTTAGTCCTTTTTATAAGCACCATTGAACTGGCGCTGTGAACTGTTGCTAATGTTGTTCCGCAAAAGAAAGGAACAGGTATTTAGGATTCGAGTGCTTTACTATTCCGTTCAGTTTATTCTAGATAGAAAATCGAGTTCGTTTGAGACAATAAATTCAACTACTTTTTTGGACCAATAGAGGCTGAGTTTAGTAGGCTAAAATATTGTCAAAGTTGAGACTGATGCCATTCCATCGTCGAATATTATGTCTGAGGGCGTGATATAGTCCTAAACTTAGGGTGCCGCACCTCCTGGAGCCAGCATGATCATAGGCTACATCCTTATTCTACGGTTCGATCAAAAACAACGGGACAGGACTCTAGTCTTCCGAATCTCATAGACAAGTGACTGGCTGTCGTGTGTACATGGACAACAGACCTCGCGCAAACGTTAGGTCAATATCCGGAGATGAGACAGAATAACGGAGGTACCATACACATACATGGTTGATACATATCATGGTAGTTTCTTCAATGCCCAGAGCACTCTGGTAAATGAACTCTTGCTGGATTGATTGTCCTCTGTCAGTTTCGACGCATACCTTCGTAACCCCCAAAATTACTTTACTTAGAGAGATTCTTGGTATCTGTTTGAACTGTTATTGTGCACAGTAGTTAGTAACATCTTAAAACAACTAAATGAATTGTCCATCCTAATCGGCACTTGATGCCATTCATACGGAGTTCATTATTGCGATGGTGTTGAGAAGCAGACATCTTCTTGCTTCTTTTCGCTTAGTCGCTTTACAAACGGTCTACCATTGTTTAGAACATTCAGGAAGAGAGCAGCGAAAAGAAAAGCTAGAATCGAACTGAATATCATCAGTTCACTTGTCATGCGTCATCTGATCATTGGTATAATAAACATTTCATGTCATGGTCATTATTTTTATTGTCAGACTCATTCACCACAAGTGAAGTAAATCTTCAGAGTAGGCTACGATCTGTTTGACTCACTTTTGTACAACTATCTGGTTTAACTGGGTCAAGTGCAAAAAGCTTTGTCTTGCAACAGTATTCGTCATTTGTCTACGTTTTATTTTCCGTGAAGATGGGGATCCACGACAATTCGCCGTGGTGATTGGCGGGTTGGATGAGTCCGGTCGTTTGAAAGCACAGGAAGGTGAAGATGTAACCTTGGAAATCAAACTTAAAGGTATGTCAGACTTAGAAACGTGCAGCCATATAGAGATATTTGTATTACTCTATATAGGATAGTTTTGACACTTCAAGATCGTTTCCATCTTTCTTTGAACAGGGAGCCGAAGAAAGTTAAGTCAAGGGTATCGAAATGGTTCATCTGTTCTGGGAATTCATACGTACACACAGTACTACATTAACACTGACTCTGGTCTCACTGGAGAACAATACATCCAGAGTGGCTGAAAACAGCGATCAACACTGTACTAGTTGTTTAGGCGACAGGTATCATTTCCCGTGTTTGTGGCCATTAAGTATTCTGCCCATTTTTCTGTGGAATTAAACAAAAGAAGTATGTGGTAAATGAATAATGGATGCATGCAATCGGACCAGTTTAATCTTCACAGACTGCTAGCATTTATTCTTACTTCCAGACATGGCAACGGGTGAGCTGAAATCGGTCCATTCGGATCCTTCGATTACGCATATCGGACTGGAGACACGGTATGACAATGGTCAATCTGCACCATTCTCGGCGCTAGCTGAAACTGTTAAAGTACACGGGAAAGATGGTGTAATTAGTCTGAACAACGTGCGCCCTGGTAGTCGCCCACCGACTCAATTCCGTGTGGTGGTTGAACGGGAGGAACTGATCAGTCGACCCAACGGAGAGACAGGAGTGTTAGTGGAAAAGAAACGAGTTCGCTACGCGTCTGATTATGTTGATGTTGTGGTTCTGAAAGAAGGAGAAGTCGAAGCTCCAGGTACGATGACACTTGTCCTCATCAATTCATACCTCACATAGGGCACATATATGATCAACGATATTTCGAAATATGAAGCGTTCTTGAATGCGCCAATCAAAACGATTGTAGATGTTTTGAGATTCATTTATTGTGCATGGCTAAACCAGTTGTAAATATCGGTAGGTGGCTCCATGGACCGATCGGACGGAGACGAGTCCGCATTGATAAATAACTTTCAGAATAAAGCGAAAATGGGACATGTTACTTTAGTAAAGCGATTAAGTAAAATACAGTAGTTCACCATCTGCAAACGATAGTGAAAAGGAGACTACCTTGCCCGTGATTGTTCACAGACGTACTCTGGATGGCGGATTTTGTTTTAGTCTTAAAATGGGACAAACAGCAAAGTTGCTATTCAGTTAGTCGCGTTAGGCCCCAAGGTCACCAATAAAATGTTTGCCGATGGTTAATCAGTTGTCAGTTTTATCCGTCAAATAAGGGCGGCTGAGGTGCGATAAGAATCCGAGCTGTTGTCCTACAAATCACTAGACATTGGAGGCCTATTCGTGCACTCAGCACTACAGGTCAACGAGATAATTACTCGTTCGCCCATTGTATGAATCATTGAAATGTTCTATGTGTAACGGATGGCTTAAAGGCTGGTATAGTTCATTAAGCAAACAAACGGCTAAGCAGTCAACGCAACAAAACACAATGCCGTTGGCTGACAGTGTGACTTCATGCCTTATTTTAAGTCCACCCAGTTAACTCTACAATGGTTCTTGAGGTGGACGTCTTACGATTTCCCCTCCAGTTGACAGTAAATTGGGGAGTCGCGTTTGAACTTTGATAGTCTTTCTAGTGAATCAACTAACGGGATCAACAAAAAGTGGTCAATTTAAGTGAGTGGTCCGGATTTTTGAGATAACCGAGGACATGCACTGACGACGGACGAAACACTAATTGACGGAATGGTTTTTGATTTTAAACAATAGTTCGGTGTGAATATTTGTATAATACATTTGCATTTAATAATTTTTGTGCAGATGACAGTAGTTTGCACAGTTTCCCGAAAAAAATCATATTGTTGTTGACAGCAAAAATACACAATCTCTTCGATCGCTAAATTGCCTCCTGTATAACAGCTCGTTGATTCCTAGTAGCGCCCTTATTTCTTCCATATTGCTAGTCCGAAACGAAGTAGTATGGGCGTTGTGTTAGTATTGTATTGTACTGCAGAAATCACGGATTACGCCTAGTGAATAGAATAAGTTCAGTGCACCATGTAGTTAATTCACACAGGCTACTTAGTGGGATGATGTCAGTAATTGAACGTTGAGTTACAATCTGAAGTGTAACGGCAACAAACATTATACTTGTTCACGTGAAACTGATGAGGTATCGACACCCGCGGTCTGGGATACTGGGTGCTACACACATGATGTTCAAGTCAGTTGTTTTGCAAGGATTACGCTCCCAACTTTGGAGAAAAAATGGCTGTGGTAATAGCCATGGTATTTCTAACGGAAGAATAAGACCATATTTAGGAGAGAGCTGTGGTCAAGGTGTGGTTTCTTTAGGGTCCTGAATTCTCAAGATGATCTCTCTCATGAAGTCACTCTTCAAGAGGGACTATTCCCGGCGGCCCATTGCACTACATTATTTGTAAAACTGTGTTAATAAATTCGACCATTACCTTCTCTTTACAGACTTTATGGTCATGTTGACTGTGATTGGTCGTTTTCACATTTACTACTCACTCACCTTAACATCCTGTTATGTTCACGACAGGTTTACCAAGTGAACCGGAGGTTACCATCTTCCCTGTTGTTGACGGTTTGAATGAGTGTGGAAATCTACCTATCAAGCCCGGAGTAAACGTGGCGCTCACCTGTCGTCCAAATGGTAAGTTTGTTCTGGCTTGCCGTCATCATGTGCGCTTTCAGTGGGCTTTGTTGTCAATTGATTTCGAATTAACGTTTGCTTGTGTGCATTCAGTTAAAATGAGAGCGTTGATATACACCCAGCAGAGTCATGTTAGAGGTTATAGATTTAAAAGAGGAATCCAGGAAAAGCGCGATTTTAGCCATAATTCGAGAATGTCCGAACAGACTGTGAAGCATACAATCAGTTCTAGATCAGTTCCACTTTTTGATAATCCCACGACCAGCGCAGGCTTATACGACACACATGGGATCAAGTGCTTTAGAGTAGGAACCGTGGATATAAACGTCTCAGCAAAATAGTGTACTTGAAGCCAAATCATATTGTAGGCAAAATAGTGACATTGGCACACTATCCGTCTCGACAATATTTCCACTAAGTTTGGTATCCCAAACAGCTCTCGTTGCTCCAGTGACTGTTCCAACCACCTAGAGATTGGATTCCTTCAGATCAATTACGTTTACTTAGATCTTGAGTAGGTCAGTTTATACACAACAATATATAACTAAAGTTGGGTTGATCTGCCTCTACTCTTGAAGTTACTGCCGCACTCCATCTCACTTCATGCAGTTCCGCCACTCACCACTAATTACAATAAAACCGAAGACTTGATTTATTTGTGTAATTTTTGGCCTCCTGTATCAAATACTCCAGGCGACCCTCCCAATGTCTTAGAGTCTCATAAGTAGACTGTTGTTTTGTTTTTGGCATGCAGAGGGGTTATCAGCATGTACATCAGTAACAACATGTTCACACCCCGTTAGGGTGGATGGATACAGTCCACCTCTGATCACCAGTTTACACTGACTAGGGCCCCAAGGGCTCGAAATGATGTTTCTTAATGTTTCTTGATACTAACCCTTAAACCTACACTGCACGACCGACTTCGTCCTTGTTTGGTCTCATTAGGTGGAGAGTCTGGATAAAGGATCGAACTGGATACCTTCCGCGATATGAGTCAACGCTCTTATTCCCTTCGGTCGCCAGTCCTATGAACATAGCTTGTGACGGGCGAATTTGTGTGTATTTGAGTCATAGCCTGTTTACACTCCTCAAGTACACACAAATTTCACCGTCTCAAGTGATACTCATAGGACTGGTGGCCGGGCGGTTAAGAGTGTTGACTTGGTGCGAAAGGTTGCCGGTTCAATCTCCCATTTAGACTCTCTCTACCTGATGAGCCTAAACACAAGACTAAACCCATCGTGAACCTCACGAAGCATTAGAAGTTATCAGCAGGTCTCATGAGAGCAGTTGATATGATCTAATGGATTTCATATCTTGGGGCTGTTAAAGAGGGTCTGTTAGGCAGCCGACTCAGATGACTTAAAAGGTCAGTAACCCAGCGATCTTAAGAAAATTGGTGTGTCTATTTCCGACGTTTCAGTTACCACCAGTAACCTTTGTCAAGGCAACTTTTCAGTCAAAGGATTACACGAATAATACGTATTAGCAAGTAACTAATTCAATCATGTAGGTTTGATTGGCTGTTTATTCTTCGGGCAAATTACGGACCCATCAATCTGGTACATAGATTCCAATAATGCAGCAATTTTTCTGACTTCTATGGGTTTGTGTGCCTGGGTCGGTGGAGTTGTGTTGAGTCTGATAGACTACTTGTGCTGACATATGGGTTGAAGTACGGCATTTTTACCAGCTGAACAAATAGTAATCAGCCAGGGCCAACTGAACGGTTGGTACCGAGAAGCAAACAAGAATAACGCCAACAAATTTCTATTTACACTCTGGGGGACTGATTGTATACCCTCGTAAAAAGGTTGCGAGTGTGGGCTAACTCAATTAATTGACGTCTCTATGTTTGTTCCCTTGACACAGTAGCATTATGAACTATTCTGTTTCTAGTTGTGTCCAACCGCTCGTGTCTGGTCTGAAATTAGTAAAGTACCGATCTGACAAGGGGACAGGGAAAAATGTGAGTTTAACGTGTATGAGGTGCGTTGAGATTCAATCACTCAATCTAGTTGGTGTAATCGAACGGGACTGTCAGATACGCTTTAGCAACCACAGATAACTGAACCGAATAAAAATAGGTCAGTGTTACATGCAGTCATTTTTTAGTAACAAGCTTATGTTGGGCACTACTCGCTCTATCCAAGTAGCTTAAACTATGGTGTGCTTCACCTTACTGTATCATCAGTCCCCTATTCAGCAAACTAACTAACTTGATAGCCTCATTTCATGCACTGAAATTCGTCAACCCCAGGTGTCTCTGGTTTACATCGCGCATCAAGCCGAACCGGTGAGCAGACGCCAGCAACATGTGGTTAGCTGACCAGCGAACCAGGTGATCACACTGTTCCCTCTGCTATCCCACTGGAATGGTTTTGATCGCTTGGTGCATCCAGTACGCTGTTTGTGGTTTTGCATTAGACAATAGCGACAGCCGAATATATGAGTGTTGTCAATTTACAGCACTCCAAAATCTCCGAGTACACTTTAGTAAACTGATTTTTCTAACCAACACTAAGTACCACTACTAACGAGACATCTTTCGGTCGAACAACTGGGGTTACTTAAAATGATTTCGGTTCGGTCCTTGTTTTCACGTCGTATGTGAAACGTGAATTGATTTCACTCAAAGGTAACTAGTCTGTAAGATATTCGTATAACAAACAAACAAACAACATCACCGTCGCCACCATCAACATCGATAGTAGCAACTTCAAGAACGACTAGAACAAGTAAGTGAGGAAAAAGTAAAAAGGATTTGTAGACAAAGTACAAAAATATGGAGTTAGACATCCTCTATTCCTTCATAGAGTAAATTTTTTTTGGACAGCAGGCCAACTTTGATCCAAATTTTATGTGTGAACGGCACAGCGCATGCTAGTCATACAGTGCGTTAAAAAAATTTATGTAAGCTTGTTGGTTTTTCTCTTTCAATGGTTTGGCCTTGTTTCAGGAAGAACTTAAAAGACTCTGCTAAGACGCTACCATTTTAGTGAATACTAATCGATCTGCCATGCATTTTCACCTGAGTAGGTACGCTTCACATTTTGTTACGTATCACCGTTGACGCTCACCACAACCACTAGAAATTGGAGCTATGTTATCGTGTAACAGTTAGTTTCGATCCAGTCTTGTGTCCACAAACTGTGGTGACAGAGTGGCGGCGATTTAAATGAACAGTCTTGTGTTACGATCCCAGACTCTTATCAACTCTGCCACCGACTCGATGGGTAAATTGATCCGACTGGTACGTTTCCATGCGACGGTAGTTTAAAGATGAACATTGATTTGTGTCACAAAACTGGTGGAATTAAGTGTTTCGGTCAATTTAGCTTTACCGTTCGAGTTTAAAAAAACTGGTTGGGTTGTAGAGCACGGCTTTCGGGGTAATGCTTCAAGAGACAAGAGCACATATACTGGTTTAGTCATTTTAGTAGAACTCATGATATTGGCATTTTGTTTTATCCAGTACTTATGAACATTGTGCGATCCAAACAGATTCCATTGACAATGATGAACAAAATTGTGCGGAGAAATTATGAATTAATGTCCTCTGCTCTAACCTGAACATGTAAGATTCTCTTATTAGACTTTATTCAGGAGATTCTAAATAGTTCTCTAGCTAACATGAACAAACATGATATTTGCTGTTTTCTTGGACCCAGTATAGTTAGTTCATTTCACTATCGGAGTGAAACACTAGAATGAAGTCTATGTACAAGTGACCAACAGGACTTGTGTGAATATAATCTACAAGCGCTTCATCTATTCTTTTTCTCATTAGACACACGAACTTCCACAGAAGATTTGATTTACGGTTGGGAGATACGTCATCAATTCGGGCAAGATGTTCCAATAGTCAATTTACTGGCTAAAGGTGTGAAACAACAGGGCAATCGTCTCTACTTGACTCATCTGCAAGATATCGAAATTCCACTGATGGGTCGTTGTGTCATTATCCAGACCAAGGGCAAATGCAATCATTTCAGCAGTCCGTACTTCCCGATTGGACCACATGGACCCGGATGTGGACCAAGTAAGTAGTTGGACGAAATACAACATGCAATACCAACAAATGATTTCAGTCTCTAATTTTACCAGACACTGTTGCCCTAACTCACCGTACTCCCGCCTGAAATAACTTCCCCCCCCACCTGCATATGTGGTAAAACAAAATTGATTGAAGATGAGTCATCATTTCGGATCGTGTGATGTTGTCGAAATTAATGAATGCAACGATTTCGAAGATCATTCACTATATATTTTTCATAACAATTCATAGCGTTGATCAGCGTTCGTGTATTTAGTCTTTACTCTGGATAATATTATCGTGATCTGTTTGAATGTTTATGGTCAAAACGACGCTCCACAGCTAGTTTGTTTATTGCTTTCATTTCTCTCGTTGTGGTTGATTTCATTTCTTGCCAGTATTTTATCTTACACTATCAGGAATCGTGTTCTATCATTTCCTGATAAGCATTCTCAAATATAACGTAGCTCATGACTTATATTAGTTAAATTGAATTCTTGGGTTGATGATAAGAGTACTGTTATCCCGAGCCGAAACTTTTGCTTATTTCACTTTTGGCTCACTGATTGTTGTTGGACATGGAAATAATTACTTGAACCCAATGATGATAACAATAACAGCAGCTTGTTTTGTTTACCCTTCAAAAAACAGGCAATCAATTGGTGGACAATGTGATAATACAGAATATATAAAAATAAAATAGTTAACATAACTTACATTTATGATAAAATACAACGGGGCAGAACTTTGTAGGGTCAACCGCTGGCCAACCGTTCATTTATTTGTGATTATTTTATATTTGTTACAAATATTTTATGCATAGAAGCTCGCGCAAATCTAGGCTTAAACAACCGCATCTTGCAAATAAACAGACATATGGGATTAACAGGTCCCAGAGGCTATGAGACAAATCAGGAGGTAAAGTCATCGCAGATGTTGAAGCGGTCAAGAGTAAAGGGAGAAATATGCTTGACAACTAACACAACAGAATGTTCGGATGTATAACAGGAGAACAGTAAAGCTAATTATGCCACTAAAAGCTGGCATGAAGTATCACTTATATTAATCAGCGAATCAGAAAAGTGAACACTGAACATCTGACAAAACATCACTAACATGCTATGCTTAAAAGAGCAACAGAAAGTAAAAACCGCCGTAGATAATGAGTTTGGAAGTCGGCATACCAATTGATGCAGCGGATATGGCGGTTGAGTAAACAATAATAACTACTAGACTTTACTGTCACCATAAGTAAAAAGTATACTTCAGCAGTTTTTCGAGTTTGCAGACAGGTGTCAGACAAACCTACTGTTTACATTGGTTCACCTTGAAGAGTTGGGGTATGATCATTGCCATTACAATGACAAAGCACAACACCGGTATATTTGTATACAAGGACAATGGAGGTGATTAAGAGATCTGTCAACTATAAAGGAAAGCAGATTGAATCGTATCATCGCCTGAAGAACCCTGTAGTTATTAGGACTGCTCAGTGATTGATGGCCATTCTTTTGCGGTCTATTAGAAGCTGTTGTGTAGTATAGGAGCTGTATTACCGTAATGTGGGTCTTCATTGCGCAGACCTCACTGCGGTCAAAAAGCAGCATTGCACAATCTTGTCATATCTATGTAGCATTGATGCAAGGACATCAAAGATCGGTTGGAAGGTTTAGTAAGCGAACTGAAGTGCTTCGGTTATCTCCAAGCGCGTTGGATAAACGTGGTGATTGACTTATATTTGTCGAGATCACACGAACTTGAAATTTTATGAATGAGAGGAATGCGGGTTTACTACTAATGATACCTTTGTTTTCAGATAGATATAGATCATGTTGTTTGTTAGCTTTTTCAAAAAAAACTTCTTGTCAGCAGGTATTTCAGTTATAAAGTATGGTTGGATAAATAGTGTTTAGTAGCCAAAACTCACCGGATGCACATGACCGATTTCGTTGTTGCTACCAGTCATCAGGTGTGCGTACCCCCGTGAACATCGATCATAGGAACGACAGATGCTGAAACTCATAAATGAGTTAGTTTCTACAAGTATTTCAGATAATAGCTTAAAAATTCCGACTGTTCGCAGACTTGCGTGGACTTATAGAACAAGCGCGATAATTCATTGGTACTCAATTAAGGTATGATTGAGGTAAGAAATTCGAACTGTGGCAGCCTCGACGAGGAGGATAAAGATGAACAGGATTTGACGCATGAATTGAGACATGTTGAGCTTTCATGTATCTATGTAACCATATTGCTGGGTTAACTTAGCAATGAATTTATGAATGAACTTAAAGCGGAGAGAAGCACAACTGAGCGACAGTAACTTTATCGACGATGATGACTTCTAAGTACATGTGCCACTGTCAGTGACTTATGTCGGTCTCATAAGTAGAAATTATGCATCAAGAAATGTGAACAAATGGATAATTAGGGTCTATCTGTTACACGTTGTTGAATGGACTGTATGAACTTAAATCGTTACCGTAAGAAGAAAACATATAGAGGCTAGCAGACTGTATTTATAACCGGATGGAGTTATGCCACCGTATGTGACACGGCATCAAAAACAATATTCGGTTCGTGAATGTCAGCTACTTGTTTATGAAAAACTGACGTTACGCTCCGTTATATCAATGCGACGAACATTGAGAATTTCGGCATGCACTGGCGGATGAGTGATAATTAATTCTTGTTTCAAGACAACGTGTTTATTTTCAGATTCCAGATGTGCTGTAGGAGCTATACATGTTCTTAAATAGGATACGTCGGGACATTCAAGTATGACTGCAGATAGTCGTCTAAGTAGTTTTATTACTCTAGTGAAGTCGTCAGGAAAGAGAGATATTGCCGGTAGGTCGCCCATCAAAGCTATCTGTTACAAACGTACACACACGTGATCCAGCTATCGGATAACACTGAGGGACCTATGTGAAATACGGAGATCACCTCTGCTGAAACCCCTAATCTTTTCCCATCAGCTTTACTGGGGGCGCACATGTAACTAGCGTTCAATCAACCGCAATGAAGTTCCAATTATGCATTAGTCATCTGTTTTTATTTTCACGGGAGATTGATAAAGTTAGGGAATGCCAGCAGGTTTTGTTGTCAAAAAGATGACTCTGAGTAAGTTCTTTGGAGATTGAATGCGGAACTCGATGAACAGACTTAAGCACAGGCGGAATATAGAACACTTTTGTTGTGACTTTCAAAAAATTCTGGCCTAGGAAGTTCTATATTGGCAGGCAGCCTTTAAAAGATGCATGAAAATACGACTGCCTATACTTCCACAGCACTGGATTTTTAACAAAATGTTTTATACAAAGACTATTCGTTTCGGATAGTCGTCTCTAGTTTTCGGTGTTCTTGGTTTTGATGAATGCCAGCATCCGCGTTAGCCATTGCTCTACTACTCACTCTCAACGTTAAGTGATATACAACTAATAAAGGCTAAAAATCCCTCTGTGGATTCCGAAACCACCAATTCGTTGTCCCCTGAAAAAGATGAAAAAATGTAATGTGTTTAAAGGATAGTCTTAGGCGTTTTATAATATTTTACTTATCAACCTATAGGTGACCCTTCTGTAGTACCGGATATTCCGGGTGAACCAATTCCGGAAAAGAAATACCAAGTTCGCATTCGCATCGAAGGATTGGACGATGATGGTCAGGTGGTCAAAGAACCAGGAGCTAATGTGACCTTGAAGTGCACGGCTCTGAGTAAGTCCAGTGTTTTATATTTAGAACTTTCAGACGAGTCGTTTCTTCTGGACTTATCCAATTTAAGGTAGATGAGACTATATACAACTTTAGACTTTACCTTAGTCCTTGTCTATAAACTCTGTCAGGAATTTATCTGAGCACGAACTTACTTACAGTTACTCGAAGAAAGCGTCGTGCTTGTAAATGTTTACATTACGTTTTTACGATCCATAAAATGTAACAATGACTAATATGGCTCAGTATCCAAGATTATGTTTGTGACTAACTGCAAATCAATACTAGACCATACTCGTAGTGTGACTAAACCAGTGGTGTTAGTACTTTCCTTAACTAGATTTCTCTCCATAGTAATCGAAATGAACATAGCATTTCCACGAATCCTAAAAGGACTTGAATATGCAATATGATGTAAAGTATGCAAGGCTTACTGGAGTGCTATTTTGTATATTCTGATCACAGAGGCGTCTACTGTGTGTTAAGCATCGAAAATGAGGTCCACAGAGCTGAAGCCGTAGCATAAGTTGTTAGATAAATGAACGTGAACATAAAAAAATTACATCACTCTTGTGAGTGCAAAGGTGACCTTAGGTTCAAGACAATTTAGCTTTGAAAACACATTTTATTTCAGTGCGTACACCTATGAATAAAACAGCTGACAGTCCTAGATTGGTAGGGATACGGTTGCTAATTGTACATAAGCTTAGATCAACCGCCGCTTAACGTTTCTCTTGCTAATCGGTCGATTAACTTTAACACGATAGTGACGAACAAAGTCCGCAGCTGGAGAGGCTAAAATGAGCGAAGTCTAATTGGGCTCATTGGCGTGAATGTTGCAGTTACTTGGGTCGGTCGTTTGTGAGGCAAATCGAAGTGTCGAGGCAAAGTAACAAGGCAGCAAAGGGACTATCCAGCCGAGGTCGTTTCTCTCTCATTTAAAACTTGGTCGTTTTTTGCTAAGTGTAGGTAATTTAAAGAGAAATGTTTTCATGTGGAATAGAATTGAAGATTTTGTTGCGGATTCTTCAGGGTTTTCTGTCACTTCTCTTTTCATGGTCAAAAAGTGTCGGAGGAACGAAAGGTGACGGATTTTGTGAAAACCTTGCTTCCATTACTGTATGGTACAATTAACCTATAAGCCACTATTTTGATGAACTACAAAGAGTGAACTGTTCTTTTGGAATCGCTCAAATGATAAACAGATTTACTTCGAAGCGTACCGCTTTTTGTCTAAAGCATATTTGTATATGTGACTTAATGTTACAGGCTAGTGAAACTCTTGATCATCCTTGCCACCTTGTAAGCAGCGTTGTGACTTTTCCAAATAACTACTTGAGTACAAATCGCAAGTTATCCCAACTTTTGCATTTGCATAGAATCCTCACCAGCACTTTTCGACTTAAAGCATTGGGATTGAGTTTATCTTTTGCTTGATCTAATCAGTAATGCCTGTCCTTATTGTATCAGGAAGTTGTACTACGACATTAGTGCCTGCGGGATAAAAATTTCGATCACTAATGCTGTAGGGATTCGAATGACCTCGTGCGACGATGACAAGTCGCTGACTGGTCAGCCGAACCATCATGACAGTCCTATCAGCACACTTTCAATGAACTTATCCGTACATGTTCCTCAAGTACTTTGTTGAGTTTGTCACTTACTCACACGGATCAATTATCTTTCCATCATGTTGTATACAGTATGCAACATGTCTTCACGTTAACAACCTTTCGTTCCGCATTTCAAGGGATAATATAAACTTTAAAAGCGGCTATGTTTATTAGATCAAGACTCAACATAGCGCCTGACGAGGAACGCCTGAATCGGTCAACGATTCCAACTCTGTTAGCAATGTTATTAATTGTGCCAATAACACACTACCTCTTTCATTGTTTGATATGTATTTTGGCCGAAAACATTGCCACGACAACTGCTTAGGTTTCATCACACACCTCCTTGCGACGCATGAAGAAGAATGACTATTCGGTGCTACGCAGCATGCTGAACGACATCTCCCACCTCGACTCCGACTCACGAGCAAAACGATACGCGGTCCTATGGTGGGGACTTTCAACTCCAAGACTTGTACAACTTAATCCAGCAAACAGTTTACACGTTAAACCCTATTCTCACATCAGTCCGCCCGTCCGTCATACCCCACAAACTTTCGTTGTTTCAGTTGGTAATTCGCAGCAATCCATATCATTTTCACTGTACACTCGGGATTTTGATAAGTCTAGACACCTCGTTATACAATTCCATTACTCACGCGTATTCGGTAAACCGGTACTGTCGTGTCATACATGTATTTTGTTGGCGTTATTCACTTCCTCATTGTATGTAACATTTGCGCTAATATCTCCTCAACCACAGGCATCGAATACTCATCCTGGATTGTTCGATCATCTGGTGTAAATCTAAACTAACATCCGGAAGATTTTCTTGGCTAGAATTTCGACAACGCAAAGAATAATTCAACGAAAAGCTTGTAACTGATCTATTTCTTCCGTTTTGAAATAGACTAACAAATTACTAAACTTATGGACATTACGAATTTCAGGAAAGGGTGGCGGTTCAGAGGTTTTGCGTTAACTTGGCATTACTGTGAGAATAAATCAGACTGTTGTTGTGAAGACAAGTGGATTATTTTGTAAATACAGGTGTTTATAGACTTTCAAGCTTCGCAACTTACTAAACAGACGTTAATTAAAATCTCATTTCACTGTTATCCGGAATTGTTAAGGACATTTTATGTACCCTTGTGCAATTTTAGATGCGACTACCGACACACCAGTGCCAAACTCGGCTACTGGCTGGGAGTTTGTCAGCGATACCGGAGAACAACTACATGCGGGTCAGTTAGCTTCTCGGTACGAACTGGCAGAAGATAATGAATTGCGATTGACCCATGTGTACCGGAACCCCAATGCTCGTGGTCGCTGCATGGTCACATTAGAACAGAGAGTTACGCTGAGTTCGCCTTATTTCACGTTTAACATTCAAGATGATGAAACTAAACGTGAGTCATGGACTAGTGAACAGTTTCTTAGGCAGCTCAATAAACTTATGTGCATGTTTCCAATAAAGTGATCTTCTTTGCTTTGATGATTAGTGCTACTTTTTTAACCCAACACTGCTCTGTTTAGTCAGAACATCAGTGTCGTTCTTGGGTTTCTAAGGTCTGTCCTACTTTGAGTTTCTATGCCAACAGATCCTATGTGAACACATTCCGACCAGACTCTGTTCACTAGCGACGTGGTTAAATCATGACACCGCCGTCAGTGTTAAGAGGACCTTGTCAGTCTATCAACAGAGTGCATCCAGGTGACACATTTGACCTCAGTTGCTTAATGGCTCTGGATATAAGGTTGCCGATGTGAACGCCATTCTGTATATCATTACTGAATGAAATCCTTTAACTGTTAGGATCGAAGGAAGTCCAAGTGGGTTTATGTAGATGGTTTAAGACGAGGTTAGGTTGGTCGTATTTTCCACGGTATGTCCAGGCATTTGCCCAAATCTGCAAACAAGTCACGTGACCAGTTCGCCAATCGTTTACCGGAAACAAGTTGTGCAACCTTGTTGGTTAGTTAGAGATTGTTTGTAATCAATTTGTTGTACAATTATTGATGATAATAACTTATGATTCTTGTACTGGATTCTCGTTACTGATCAGTATGTTCAGTTTGTTTCGTCTGCCACTAACTTGTATGCACGAATTAGCACTACCTTTTTTAAACCAGTCTTTTAACATAACATTCGGACTAATTTGAAGTGATTCATCTCTATTGATATAGCTCATGGAGATGTGAAAACTGTCTAATGATTACTGATGATCATAATTGTGTACACCTTTTCATATATGGCGGTTTGTTACAGCCCTTGAACCGATCAGTCCTTCCTACTCTGACAAGCGCGTCCGTGTGGAAGTCAGTGGGCTGAACGATCGTCGACAGATAAGCATCACTCGTGTAGGTGATGATGCATCATTACGTTGTCAAGCCATCGTTGTGGCTTCTAGCTCTCCGCTTCTTCCAATCCATGGGGTTCGCTATGGTTGGGAATGGCGATATGTCGATGAGGATCCTGTATCGACCACCAATGTGGCAGTCAGCTTAGAAGCCAATAGAGAACGACTCGGACTACGAGGAATTCGTGCACCACCAGGTACCCGCGGACGCAACGTGAAGGGTCGCTGTGTCGTGCATGTGCCAGCCAGTCAGGTAGACCCGTCTTTACCTGCTGACCAATTGCTTGTCTATGGATCAGACTATTTCTCAATTGATGTGATCAAAAAGCCTACAACTCTTGACCCGGATGTAATTCCACTTCCAGGCAAAGATGAAGGTAACTTGAGGATTGTTTGAGTTCGCTTACTAATGTTACTCGATGTTAACCACTTCTGGGATATATTTTGCGCACCTGGACCAAGAATGTGACGATGGCAGATGATTTCCAATAGTTAGTGATTATAACTACTTAACTAATTAGTCGTCGAATAGTGGAGTCGGAACGTTGTTTCAATGAACTGCTCTGCCCTAGCTTACTTGACACTGAATGATAATTCATACCGATTCTTGAGTGTTGATTTGCTCCAGTGTAGCGATACCGTAGGATAGTCCTATTCATCGGTGTTACGTTCGAAATGTTGCCACTTCATGTAGTGATATCACAAAGCTTATATGAAGGACTAGCTTTTGAACAAACTTTGTTTGGTAAGACAGATATGCAGGTTCTGTCCAGATAGAGTCAAGCCGGTCTGTTAGTATCGTGTACTGCGGACGCGCCCCATCATACCGTTTAGATATTCTCAGGCGTGTTACCAATACGACCTTATGAGCCCAACGATATGCTGTTCATTAGCCATATCTGAGGAATTCGAAATAGGAAGGTTCTCTTGTCAGTAGTGAGCCTTCGAAATCACAAGACTTTTTAAACGTCACTGAATATAACAATTTTAAAAGCTATCTCATTCGTCACGCGTTAATCGTAGAATAGACAGTCCAGCCGTTAAGGACTTCGACTCACATTGTGAAGGATAACTGGTTCGAACCCAATCCTAACGATCTCCATCTTATGGGTCTAAACGAACACGAAAATGGTTGTAGAATATCAATTTTGAAGGACTAAGCAAGGATAGTGTAAGGTTATTCTGCGCAGCGCGGATTAAGTCTAAATGTCATGAGTAAGAGACCTCAAAGAACACTAAAAGTTTCTCACATGCATTCAAAAGTTTCTGTCAAATATGATCACATGACGAGTTACTTCGACTGTCTTTAACTGTTTAACTGAAACATATAAGCTTTGATATCTGTTTCCAACTCTTTTGAAGAGGCTTATCTGTAAATAGGTAGACAATACAGCTGGTGAGGGAGAATATAAACAGATACAGAGTTATAACCGACCGACAGGTGTTTAACCGCTTACGATAAAATTCAACCATCTAACACTGATTACTACAAAACACGTGTTTAGAAAATCTTAGACCGGAGGCAAATATGGTGTCAACATATCTTGAGTAATTATGATAGAGTGATTGAGCAGTTTATATGAGAAGGGTAGATAGCTTGTAAAAAAACTAGACGAGTCACCAATTCTTGTTCGATGAAAAACTACATTCTGACGCTTTCCAGTATTGAGAAATAAGGACCACTCAAACACATCTCGCAACCTAGTTTCAATGTTGTTCTCGGACAGTAAGTGAATCCACGTAGTTCCCTAGTCAACATTGCGTGTTTCCGGAGTTTGTTGATCACACGCAGCAGACAACTCAAGTTTAGCACTTGAGCATTGAGTAGATATAGCCGTCTATTAGTTTGCTCTACTACATCTTAACCAACACGAGGATGAGCCGATCTGTTGCCAATTTTCGTATGAAAGTAAACCACATGCAATCACTTCAAACCTGCTTTTCCCTACAATTCATAATATTCTTCACTTGACAGATGGTATTCGAGTTAAAGTGATCGGATTGGACGAAAACGGACACTTGGCTGGAAGCGAGAAAGAAAGCGTGGCAGTAAATTGTGAAGTTCGAAGTGAGTAGACTTGTGAATTGGAGTTGATTAATTGTACTCTGCTCATTCCAAGCTAGTTGCGTGTGAGTGATTATCATTTTAATTGATTAATCCGTCCTTTGAACTTCAAGAGAGATGTCATGAATATACTCCACTTTCGTCTACCTTGAAAATTCATCAGCTAGTCGGTCACTGACTGGTTCACAAATCGTCAGATGGATTGAATTACTAAACTGCGCGTGAACGTTTGTGTCTCTGATTTGCCAACTTGACAACACGGTACACCTATCTGTTTAGCAGACGTATATAAACACCTAATCACTCCCGAGCATCGCAGGCAATTACATGAAGTTTATTCAGCTTATCAAAGGAATACATGTGTATTTTGTTGGCATGATTTATAGTAATCAAGGAACTTGTAGGTGAAATCGAAAAAAATATTTAAAGTAGCAATCTTATGGTAGTGTACATTACATAATCGGGTTAGATGTCAGAAACTTGAATGACACCTCTCACTCAACGGTCTTAACTGTAGTTAAGATGGAAATGTTATCTTATCGACAAAGTTAACTTGGAGCCGATGACTTCACGACCTGTTTTGCCTAAACGTGAAGAACCGGAAGAATTATCGGAGTAGGTTTCATCAATCTTCTAGTATAAACGTCTTCGGTATTTATACGTGAAGACGGATGATTGTAGACACCGCAGACCTAACGGGTTGATTTGCCCATTTGCTCTGCGTTGTATACTTCGCTATTGCTTGTTAATTCACCTAGATGCCACGACCAATAAACGCCTGTCAACCGATGGAATGCGGGCCCAGTATAATGTGCTGTATGGATGGGAGTTCACAGACGTCACCGGTCGTTCAATCGATTCCAGTTTGTTTGCTGACGGATTGTCAACCGATGCAAACGGTGAATTACGATTGCGCGGTTTGTCCGGTCCAAGACGAGGTGATTTACCATTTAAAATACGCTGTGTAGCCATTGTGAGTAAGCGTCCATCCTCACCGGATGAGCCAGCTGGTCCGGTCAAATCGTATGTTTCGGATTTCTTTGCTGTGGCGGTCACAAGGTCAGACGGATCTTCGACAATGGACGTTGACCCCGGTGAAACTCCACCGGATAGTAAGTCAGACATTTTTTATTGGATAGGAAGTAAACGTTGTGTAACTAAAACATGTAGTTGCTTGTCCATCTTATACTGTTAAAGAGCCACAGTCTATATAAGGTTTATCAGGAAACAGAATTGTTTCAACCTACCCCAGTATGTATTGAACAAAGCTCATGTTTTTTGCAGTCTATTTTAATTTTGCCTAGGATATCCATTTTGAAATATAACAAGTTATCATCTACTGCTTCAAACTCACTCTGTCCGTTTGTTCTGGTTGCTGAGTTTGTATTGTCACACTGAATCTTCGCAAGGTTTTAACAACGCGTAGCGTACTATTTTGTTTTACAGAATGGAAGATATCTTGAACCGAAAAACCAACATTTACGAGTTTTTCTTTAGAACTTTAATGTTATGCTAGCCACTAGAAATGTTCTAGCATGTGCTGACGGTTTTGTTCGTCTCTCATCAAATCTGTTAATCAGAAGGTTTACTACTAGGTGTATTAATTCATCCTAAAGTACTGCAACCAACACTTGTTGATATTGCGCAACGTAATAGCCACACTATTTCTGGAAACAACAGCACATTTGGAAGAGGTTAAAATAACAGGAATCTGGAGGAAAATAACGATAAGCTTGAAGACTGTGATCATTTAGGCAACTATGGGGCCGTATCTGGGTGCGTATACGCGTCCCAGTCTTTCTCTGTTCAGCTTTTTTTCGAACACACTGCACGGTGGAAGTTTGCCTGACTTTATAGTACACTTATTTGCCTACTTGCTTGCTTGTTTGCAGTTACTGGCAAATTGATCACGTTACACGTTGAAGGCCTCAAACCAGACGGAACTCTCACTGCTCTCCCGGGTGAAACTGTTGAACTGCAATGCGTTGCTACAGGTAAATTTGTTTTTGTGTCCAAAAACTCTTGTGATTTACGACTAGAACAATGATTATTCATTATATGGTGTTGATTCACACTCTTCACACGACAGACTACGAGACGGTCACACCATACTACAGAACCCTTGTATCGTAATTCTACCTGCAACGTTGAATTGACCCTTTTTGAGCTAATGTAACACGACCAGTTTTTTTTTATCTCGTCATAGGTTATAAGGCGAAAATTATGAGCCCAACTTTAGGTCAGTAAACTTGCGTCGTTATACTCTATGTCACCTGTTTCCTACAACGGGTTGATTAGTTAGGTTAACAAAAATGGGTGTGAGAAGAAAGCATTTCGCTTGAAACAGTTGCTGAAGACATAAAGCCCACTGTTATTATTCCAACGACTGCGAACGGAACACCGTTAGATTACGCATTGAGCACTGTGCATCCAG
This sequence comes from Paragonimus heterotremus, assembly GCA_013368495.1. NCBI lineage: Eukaryota > Metazoa > Platyhelminthes > Trematoda > Plagiorchiida > Troglotrematidae > Paragonimus > Paragonimus heterotremus. The sequence continues at coordinate 295,118 of LUCH01000013.1, read as the reverse complement.
AGAACTAACAAGTGGAAGCATGATCCAATCAACATCTATCAAGCAAGGTGAACATGGTAAATTTGGTTGCTTGTTTGTTCCAAGCCTGCACTTCAAATACTTGTGACTGTAGGAATCTCGTTTTTAATAAATTATTACGTAGTCATTATAAACATAGAAAATATAACCACGTAAATGTTTTATCTTTGACAGAATCAACCACAGGTGACACACCCGACGAACTGACCTATGGTTGGGAATTACGTCGAACCTCAGGCGGACTGCTCACTTTGGGTTTGGTGGCTAACCAAGTCACACAGGATGGAAATCGACTACAATTGGAGAAGCTGAAGTCACTGGATGGCATTGAAGGGGAGGTTCTTGGACGTTGTCTGGCCTATCGAGGACGTCAAATCTATCGCTCATACTATTTCCCGGTCAAAATTGCCTTAACGCCAAAAGGCCAGGAAATAGAAGGCATGTCACGGTGTTTTGTTTACATTTCACTGTTTCCTTACATTCTGTTAGTTTTACAAATGAATTTTGAACTTTCCATTTTTACGTGGAAAGAATTTGCATATACACGTTACTAGTCTTGACAACTATACATACTGTAATTCTGTACACCCCACAGGTGATGGTCGAATTGTTGTCACAGTGGACGGTTTGGATCCAACCTTGCGAGCTGCAAAAATTAAACCGGATAGCACACACAATTTAACCTGTGTGCCAAAGGGTAAGTTAGCTACTCTATTCTGACTGTTTCTTAATGTGCACATCAGACGAAATGTCTGATGAAAATATCCAGATTAATATCGGATTAATTAACCGATTACAAAACATATGAAAACAGTTCATAAATACTTTTGATGAATATGACGCCAATCCAATAAGATTAACCATTTAGTAGAAGCAATACTATAGTCTTATTAGTCGAATAAAAAAGAACAGTGATTAGTTGTGACAAACATTTCTTCGGCAAATCAACGGTATTCAATCGGAGGCAATTGCGTGAGGGCTGATGATGAACCTTGAAATGAGGATTGACGAGATATTAGCTTTTGAAGAACTGTTAATATTAAATATATCATGAAATTCACGTGTACTGTCTGTAATTAAACATACGAGGAAGGCAACTGAGAGTTTTTTATGACGACCTAGTTAATTAAGAAAGACATTTTGAAATTTTGAAGGTGATTATACACGACCAAATCCAGATAATAACGTCATTTTCTTAGTTACGGTACTTTCTACGCAATGATTTAGTGTTCGTTAAGAGCTATTAAATCCGGATTCAGTGAGCCGTCGCCTAGCTTCTAGTATCACTTTAATAGTATACACATTAGTAAATGTTTCTGACAGCTCCAATGAGCAGTCTTTTTACGAGACACAAACAGGCCAAATTCGTACAGTTTGCATCAGATCATCTTTAAACACTGGATAGATAAGTTTTCTCTAATTCATCACCGCTCACGCACAAGGTGCTTTAGGACGGTTAGCTAACCGCACATGTCGTAAAGACTGAAACATTAACTCATGGGACACTCATTCATGGCTTGACTCGTAAATGTTTGTACACTGTCGCAAGATACATGTGTATGCGGCCGGCTGTTCCATATATCGCACGTGACTGTTGGAGTAACAACCGATAAGCCGATTAGCTCTACGAGCAACTTGGTAGCTCAGCAGCGTGTTCTACGACATTTTGCAACATGTTGTGACCGCAAAGAATGTTTAGCCTGAGGACCGGTTCATTGCGCAAACTTCCGTATAGGTCATATCAAAAATCTAACCACAAACGCGTACACTCATTTGCACGTCAGACATGCATTCACATACATCGTTGTCATTCGCCTTGATGGGACTTCTGCCATACCGCGTACACACTATTCCGATAGCCTATTCTTGTCCGTCATCTTCCTGGCGTTCGGAGCTTGCTCATTTGTTCCTGAATGTTGCCTGTTGGCGGTCTACTACTCCATCAGAGCAGAAAGAAGACATATGTTGCGATATGTTAACATTTCGTTTACTCTCATCAGTCGCAAACGTAAAACATTCCAGTTATATACATCATACA
>LUCH01000013.1:182002-292836 GCA_013368495.1 Paragonimus heterotremus | reverse complement strand
GATCGCACACTTGAAACAGGGAGTCTTCGTTTGAGAAATTTGAAACACTGCGTTCCCTTTAACCACTTCATCAGAGCAGAAAGAAGACATACTACTCGTGAGTAGTATACTACTCACAACGAAACTGCCTGTCATATAACAATATACTTGATCGCGAAGAACGCAGGTAAGTTATCTATTCCGTCAATACTGCATTATTAAGAAGAGCTGATAATGCATTGAGCCAGCGCTAACTTTTGACTATTAAAGTATATTTACAAAGCGAGTTGATAACTGTGTGACAGAAATACGACATCAATCAGTACATCCGCGAACTGCTACTATGAAACCTACCATTGTCAATGCCACTTTGCATATAATTAGCGCGCAAATCTTCCTTTTGTCAATAGAAAGCAAAGTTGTAGAGTTTCAGAGATGCAGATGAAAAACATTAAGATGTCAAATTGTGATTGCATCGATCCAACGACTAACCTAATGTTTCTGAGAAAAGTAGAGCGGTGCAGATGCAAAAATTAACACAGTATGTATAGTGAAAAAGATTTTAAAACTTTGTTATGAATACAAACAATCTAGCATGTGAACTCGTTGCAGATGGCCCTCTGTATATTGCAGAAGAAATTCACTAACACCACCAGGGTAGTGCTAATTTAATGAACAGTTTCTTTTTCACACACAATGGCGGCTTCAGACGTTTAATAGCAATTGCCTCGGCAAGGTGAAGCAAACGTAAAAAAAGCGTAAAAATGACAGAGAATGCCGATGGATTGCCAGTCTCGTGATTTGTCTCCAGCACATGACGCACAATAGACGAGGCCGGTGTCTCGCGTTAACGACCTTTGGCCTCATTCGCACAAATTCCAACGGGGTGGCTGTCGCGGTTGCACACCCACTTGGGCAAACGCTCTACCATCGTAACTTACATCTGCCTCTCCTTCACTCCGACGTAGATGGAACTGCATCCACATGAATATTGGTGCAGGCAGTGTGACATGAGGGGGAGAGGTAGGCGGTCCTTGATGGTGGGTTATATTAACCTGCAATTTGCAACCTTTGAACAACGAAATCTTTGTTGATTTCGCTTCGAGCGCTTCAAAGTCTATTGTTACTCAGCATTCTCGTACTTGTCAATTCTGCTCGTTGACTCGGGCGCATAGGTGTGCACTGGACCGGCTGTAAACATGTCTGTTGTCCTTAAAATACATCCCGCTACAGAAGAGACTCAATTACGAAAAATCCGAACTTCGGCTCGATTCGCTTCTTAGCTCAGCCGGTAGAGCAATTGCCGCGTCTGGGCATGTTGTTTTTGTCGCTGGTTCGTATCCAGCTGAAGTCCAGACATTTTGCACTTCGGTCTGTTTTGATTTATGTAGTCCGCCAAATTATTTATCGGTAATGTATTCCGATACATTCACAGAAAACTCCTATAGCGACACCATGTATCTATCTCATTCAGTAGTTTTAGAGTGCTAGTTTTAAGGTCTAACATACGAGAGCATTTGGTTTGTTTCACTACGTTGTGCACGATAGCACATCAGTATTATCAGACAGCCATTTGATTCAACAGAATGGTCTAACTCTATATTACAATTGTCTTTCCAACCCCCATACACTCCAAGATGCTCAAACAAAAGAAGTTGTTCCGAATTTGAAGTACGGTTGGGATGTAAGATACAGTCCTTCTGAAGGTGCACCAGAAATACAGGGCTCACTTGGGCCTTTTGTTGAGATGTTTTCTGAACATCCAAATGGTGAAATTTCCCTACAAACGGGTAAAGAAATACCAACGACAGGCACGGCCAGATTTCGATGTCAAGTCTTCGACGGCACCCGCATGTACAGTTCCCCGTATTATCGTCTACTTCCGGATTCTCCTGATCTGCCAATTCCTCGGCCAGGTAAGTGATACCTTGTAATCTTACGTGAATGAGATCCTAAAGTCTGCTGTTATTTACATCCCCGCAGGTAACGATAAACTTGAGTATTATAAAATTGAGAATCTAAATACTAAACTCAACTTTGTTAATTTCATGTTAGCGATGTTAAGGCCTAAACTACGAAACTATGTTTCTTCATCCGAAAAATTCTAAGGAACTTTTAACTAACTGAGAACATGTGATAAGGAAGGAATTTGAGAAACTAGTTGTGATCGCGTTCTTGCTACTATGAACAAAACTGTCAGTTTGGTTTCAGAAAGGGGGCTATTAACGACAGCTCAGAAAGGCGATAACAACGAAATCGAGTGTAACTGGATATTCCTCAGGTACGGTTGTACATGATCCTTGAACAGAAAGAAATTTTACAATCTACTCATAAGGTTTTGCATGAGTTTTCCATTGGATTGGTATTGTTTGAAGCAGTCACGACTAACACCTTTATGGTGCATCGGATGAAATCTAACGTATGCCCGGAATTACTCCAAAATTGTTCTTCAGTATATAGCAATCAAGTGATACAAAATCTGTAAGCATCAGATTTGGTGAACATCAACAACGTATGGGAATACCTCTCAGAAACCATCCGGAATCAGATTTTTATTAAAACTTCAGTCAGTCAGACGCCATTTGGATATCGGCCGTACGATTAGCACGTTAAGTGTACAGTTGGATAAATATCCCTGATGTTCTGTGCAGAAACTCACGAATACATAGCCTACTGACCTGGCATGTCCTACTAAGTTGTAAATGACTTCCAGTCGCATAAATCAATTTGGTTATTGGCGGCCGGTTGTTGGTTTGAATTTCGGAACCAGTTCGTTGTCTCCGAAGTAGCATGTGTTGAGGGTAATGCATAGTCCGGATTTTCCTAAAGCTCATTCTGTTTATTAATGTTTGTTGTTATGGTCATTAACTACAAATTGCCTCTAAAACGGCATAGGTGTTCTTAAGACAAATGCTCGGATACGTGTGTCCAATTGACCTGCTCCAACTCGTGGTTCAGGCAACTAAACGCAAGGTGTTAAAAACCATGACTACCCTAACTGAAGATGACACTTGACATGCAACAGGTTCATGACCAGGTCTACGGTACAACCTAATATAAACACCGGTCTTGCATTGTGCTGTTTTCGACCTCTATTTTCATAGTCGATTCACAAAACAACTAGTCCTGACTACCACTCAGTCAGTGACCGTATTTTAAGTAAACACCAATGCAGTGCTAATCAATACTCGCCGTCCGGTTCTGTGTGTGTGCACAAACTGTTGACTCATGCAGTTTGACTGCCCTGGAACTGATGACAGCCCTTGTTTCATGTAAACCCAACCATTGACTGATAAATGGATTGAGGTTGTGTTATTCTGAGTTCATTTATCAATAACATGTTAAACACGACACCCAAACTGTTTGACTTCATTCGTACAACCATTGATTATTTCCATTGTTGTTGCTATCCGCATATCTTGCATGTTACAAAGTTTTACGTTCTTGACTGAAGAGAGTAAACGAAATACTAACATCTCGCGATGTGTCTTTTATTGTTATTGGTAAACACCAGTGCTTCACGAACAAAAGCTCAAATTAGAAAACTGTTCAAGTTGCTCGGAAGATGCGGAAAATCAGAGGTAGCTTATCGTTCACAAAAGGTTGTACATAGTGCAGCACATTAGAAACTCTAGAAGACTTAATTAATGCTTAACGTTACCTAGAGTATGCATGTGCAAACTTATGCCTTATCTTGCTAAACAACCTTATGAAAGCAAAACCATGTTTGGTGTAGTGGTGCGTTGTGCATTCATTAACAGTGATAACAGTTGAATTAATCTAGTTTATATTGACAATATATCCTTCCTGACCAAAACGAAGAAAGACATGTTAAGTGGGTGGTTTTGAGCTATTGTTATTGAACTTCTCATAGACATGCGCCTGAACTGTTTTTGTTCTATTGACTTGATCTTAGAAAATCTTAATAGCCTGCTGTTAAATGAATGTCCTCACACTTTCCTGCCTACATTATGTAACAGCAAGGGAGCATCGGCTTAACCACCAACATAGACTGATGACCCAAAAGATTAACGGAACTTTCATTCTGAAAGTCGTTTGGAGGCGATGGTTTGATGCAGTTTTACACGGGGAGGAGTCTAGTTTTGGAAGTACAGTAGTTCGTCCTCGTATGAAACTCCGTATGAGGATTGTGAAGGCATTAAGTTTATGGAGGGCCCAGCTAAGAGGAGAGACTTTCGACCTATACTTCAGCAATGAAGTCGTTCCACTTCGCCCTGTGTGAATAGTTTAAGGTAATCACACTTCCTGCTCGTCGCGTTTGGCCAGGATGGTGTGCTGTTTGCTGTTTGACAGTACGATCCGAGCGTTGGACTAGAGGACAATCTGGACGAACTGACCTTCGAATACATGAGCCTCCTAAGTGCCCTAACTTCTGGGAATGACCAGAATCTGAATTTTTAATAAAATGTGGCAAAACTCACTGGGAACGGTCCCGACTATCCCGCCTATTCCACTTGTAACACAACATAAGAGATGGGAATATGTTAGTTTTCTCACAAAAATGACCATTCGCCTATTTTGCTTTCTCCTGTTGGTTAGAATGAATGTAACACCAATAGTGAACATCTCTCCTTCATTCCAACATGGCTGTTTTTTAGTATACTTTCTCATTGCCAATTATAGGTTCACGGGTTGTGTAACATAATTGCCCAACTTCCGATGATCACTTTATTCATCGCATTGGGTCCGCACTTTAAATTTGCCTTACAATTTAGCGCTTTTGATTCAGCGTTAAGAACCGCAGTCATGTAAATAAATATCCGTGGATTGCCAGATGCATCGGCTGAATGACGTGGTTGACGTGAAATTACCGGAGACCGACAGCGTTCGGGTGAATGCAAGTCACTTTTAAGATAACTGTCCAGCTCATGACCATGGACTCGGTGTGATAGGGACAGACTACGATCTAAAGCTCAGGGACAGACAGACGCAGCAAAGGCGAGTTCGACAAGCGTGGTCTCACACATCCAATAAACACGTAACATCAATGTTTCATTAGGGGATAGATACCCGAGTCGCAAATGACAAGTTCAACTCCGCTCACTGGGGCGAGCCACTGTGTCGAAGTGCTCGGTGTGTAATGCTAAATCACATAGAAAGAGATTGACGGTGATGTGTGATGATGAACAAAATAAGAACCTGTTACGCAGACGTGTCTGAGAAAGGTCGTTGTGGAGAGTCACTTACTACTGTCCAGGCTCCCTAAGAAGTCAACTATACGAACAGCTGTTTTCAGTAATTGTCATCAGGCTTCTACAATTACACAGGGTACATGTATTTTATATATGGAAAATCAGAGCAAGTCAAATGGGCCATTAAAATCATAGACTTGGGGCGTATCACAGTCTACTGGAAGGGAGTAAGTGCTGGTGAACGTGTGACACTCTCACTCGTGTCTATCGTCAGAAATGCATTCGTCGGTGTCATGTGGTTTGCACTTGCTTGGGTTTCAGGTGACTGTGGAATAGTTAGCCAATGGAGATGTAGGGTTTGCGTGAGCTATTTTTGGGCACACAGACAAGGGTTGTGGAGTCTGATGACAATAGCCTCGGCCGTTGATAACATTGGCAAACTGACAGTTCAAGAATGGTCTTGACGCACCGGGCTACCCAGTAAGTGTGACCTGACAACCATTGACCATGGATTGTTAGTGATTTGACAATCCGTACTCGTGCTTTTTTCATTTTCCTTAATAGTCTGTTTATGGTGGCAAAGCTTGAATTATTTTAACCTTTCTTCTAACAGAAAAACCTGTTTATCCCAAGTATCGTGTCGTTGTGGACGGATTGGACGAGCATGGCGGATTATCCGGACGTGTTGGGGATTCTCCCACACTCAAATGCGAAGTGTTTGGTAAGTTTCTTCTCAGATATTGGAGGCTGTTGGCATCGTACATTGAGGTTAATTACTCTCACAAATCCTTACTCTTACGCACGTCAGTTTTGAGAGATACTTGTAGCGGCACACTGTTGTGTGGTCAAGGTCATGTGTGACATTTGATCTGAATGTTATGTCCACACATCCACCGCTGAGCGACCCTCTGTAGCCAGTGTCACGTGCCCACACGCAGAGGTACACGTGTACAACATACACACGCACGTAAACACAACAACACAAACAACCAACCTCATCTCGGACATTACCTTACGACACGTGATTTAACCCAGTGTCCTCATCGGAGCTGACAAGACAACGAGACCGTACACACATGTGAACACAACTCGTCTGAGTCTCTCGCGCGCCGGTGAACAAAACACAGTGCTCCGTGGACTACACATGCTTACATCCCGTAGATCACTACGTCGACATCTATAGGATTCCACCTAACACTCTACTAACACACCCACGGATTACATCTCTGTAGTATGTCCGAACCCTTGCTGTATACTCTATGAAGTGCCACCCACGAAGCAACTGTTGTCTGCTATCAGTGATTCGGGCAATCATATAATCGCCACTTACACAGTCACTAGAATTATTCTTCTGTAATCAATCGTATTCATGTGGTTTAGTTCTACCATATCAGTCATGTACTGCTCGTAACGGATCTTTCATTGATTGTCCTTTTTCATCAGATGCACTCAGTGGTGAGAAAGTGGAAGATGTGTTCTATTATTGGGATATTCGTCGTACAGATGAAGAGGCAGTCAGCTCTACCGAATTGGTTACTCGTACTCTGGAGTCATATGCAAATGAACTACGGTTTGATGGCTTGAAACCTATTCCGGGAAGCGTGAAAGGTCGTTGTATTGTGACGGACCATGCCATGGAAACCTGGGATGCATCCCCATATTTTTACGTAAACATTGCCACCGACGAAGTGCCTGTTTTACCAGAAGTCGAGAAGGATAAAAAACCGAGCCCGATTGGTCCAAAAGAAGCTAATGGTTTGTGCTCAAAAATGAAATATGAGTATACAAAAATGGACGAATGTTTTACTTATGCTAATAGCATGTATACTAGTAATTGATTCACACTGATTGTGCTTATAGACAGACAACTATTTCAAGTTTGTACATAAGTAACTCCAATTTACTAGGTTGATTAACGAACCTATCGCAGCAAACAACTTTAAGTAATGGTTTTGCAGTTCACGCAAGTCGACAGCTGTTTCAGACAAGAATAGATAACGGGGCTATCGGGTAATTTGAGCATTACTGACTAGCGAATGAAACAACGTTTGCACGTGATACATTAGTCGTGTCTACTCTGAAATTAACGACACAGTGGTCTGTACGGTTACTCAGTGAATCCATGGCCAGAGTTCTATTCTTGTCCTTGACAATGATACGCACTGTAAGAGCACAATAAAAGTCAAACTCGAGTCCAATGCTTCTTTTCGACAGGGGCTGACTGGGAAATCGGTGGGAAGATGACAACTGTGATCAGCTATGAATACTGATTAACTTATCCCAACAAAAATTGCCCATTACTTGGAATTATTTTCCAATAAGTTTAACTGAAGTTTTATTACAGCTTGGGTGGACTTAGAGAGTCTTGAAACAAAACTATCTCCAAAAACTGGGAACGTATGCCGGTCTGACTACTGAGAATGCGACAGTAGTAAAAATAAATTATCGAAACAACGCCTAGTGAGTGACGAATGTTCCCACAACATCACTAAGGAATGCAAAGCAACTTTTTCCCGTAACAAATTTGAACAGAGAAGTCAGAAACAGCTTTTTGTACAGTTCGTCTCTCGAGCACATTTTGATGCACCTCATCAATGCCATCTGTGGGTTTACATAACAAATTTCAATGGACGTTGTGAAACAAACCAACAGAATCAACCACTACACAAACGCACACACTTCTATGCACATCATCTACCGGAGCCATCTGATGATGATGAACGAAGCTTTCTGTACGCGGAGAGGTGGCTTCCATTTTCTAGTTGCTGCCGTCTCCGAGAACCGGAGAAGCCTCCGAGTTTTGTTGCGTAACATATTCGAAAGGCCTTCTCCAGGTTCATTTGGGGTTGACATGTTTACAAGTGTCGAGCGATCGATGACGCCGGTTCCTTTTGACTTGTCACATTCTGACTTGAGTCTGACATTGTGGGATTCATGGGCGTTTTGCGAACCCAAACTGGAATGTGTTCGTTGACTGGATTACGTAACTGCCGCTCCCTTCTGCATATTTAAGTGGCCGGACACACGAGAATTCGTAGATGATGTGAGACTTGAATATCGAAATCGGAAGACCGGTTTTGCAAGATGGTAGTATCACTTTATATGTTCTCATCAGTTGCTACACATAACGGCGGTGGACGTCAAAAAATAGTTCCGCGAATTAGGTTCATACATCAAATCAGTGTATACACTAGTCTGTCATTGGTCAAAACCATGGCAGATGGAGGTTCAGGGCCAACAGAATTTGCAAACAGAGAACTGGCTTGCTACGCATGAAAAGCAGCGCCTCGAGTTGTTTAAGGATGACAGGCTTGTGATGACACATCAACACACCGAAGGGGTTTATCGGACAGAACACATGTCCGGTCTCCAGCAGGGCCACATAAGATTTGGCGTTTAGCAGTGGCGGTGTTTTCAGTGGTGGTATTGGGATTCGGGTGGTGATGAACAGCATGACCAGTTGGGTTGCATGAAAGGTGCGCCTTATATCCGTTGTGAGACGGGTTTTTAACAGAGTGGTTTTGTCATCATTCCTGTACGGCAAACGGAGATAAACATTTAGTTTGGGAGCTGTTGAACTTGTCGCAGTAGTCAGCTTCTGTTCGCTGAATTTATCCACAAATGCTGGTGGATAGCTATTTTGTTTGAGCGTGGCTCTCAGTAACAACATCTCTGACTAGTTTTCCTTTTGGACAGATTCGTCTTGCGCGACGGAACTAAATTCTTACCAGAAATCTGAGGTTGATGGGTGTTGGGGAAAGGCACTTTTCCCAAAAAATTCGCATTATCTGCAAAGGAAAGTGGATTCTTCATTTTCTGGGAATTTGAACGCCCGCCAATATTCCGGAAAATCCCAGAAGTTGCGCTCGCTCCTGATTGGTCATTCAGTGACCTAGGCCCGAGACCACCCGAAACCCATAAATACGGTTGCTGTAAACCACAGTTTTGCCTTCGAGCTGGGCAGCAAATAAAGCTCTTTGAAGGCCGTCTTTTTCCTTACTTGTTGGGGAGTTCTAAGTTGCGAGAGTTGGGATCCGATACTTGCGCTCTGATTTTCGTATCGCTTTGCAATATCGTTGCGTTCGTTCGTGATAGGGATACTGCTCGGGGTTTGTGCGTTTGTTCTTACTTTTCTCTACCAGGTGGGGTCGTAACAATGGGTTCAAGCTACTCTAAATTGTATTTCACACAAGTAAAATCACACGGATTTTATACATTTCTGTTTTTCTTCTCAAGCCACCGACGATCGGGTCGCTGTTACAGTCACTGGACTTGACGAGAATGGCAATTTTGTGGGCAAAATCGGGGACGACGCGGAACTTGTTTGCAACGCACAAGGTAAGTCGAATAGCAGGACCTGGCGGTTTATCAAATTTTGGTGTTCCTACCTTCGAAAAGCCATTTCACGTTATTGCTTTCCTAGTCTAAGGGCATCTGGTAACGGCTGTTTCCTTTTCTTTGGATGCCTTATAGCTATTTTTGAGGTTAACTGCGATATAATTCACTCTTCTGTTTCACAGTGAAAGATGGAATACAGGCTGACGTTATTTCCCGTGGTTGGTCGTTCACTGATCAAAGTGGGAGACCAGTTGCGCTGGAGAATTTAGCGGACGAGGTATCCATTTCTATCTCGGAAGGCAAACTGAATATGAAACGACTTAGGAAACCGTCAGTGAAATATCTGCATGGCCAGTGTGTGGTAGAAACTGTGTTGATTGATAAAGAAACCGGTCCTGATGGATCAGAGTTGGAAACCAGAGAGACAGTTTTGTACGCGTCGGACAAGTTTGGCATCTCGCACACCGAAGATGGAGTTCCCAGTGAAGACATAGTAGGCAAAGATGGTGGGTTGCAAACGGTTTGCCATGTCTATTTTTGTGCATTACCAAAATGATCTAAGGATTTTTTTTTACAATCACTAGACTCATAATTGTAACCTTCCCCTGGGTAGACTTAATTTGCTCACGGCAACAGGAGATTGTTCAAAGTCTAACGTTTCGTTTAGATCAGTAACTTACGGTCCGTATGCTCATATATTTGCTTGGTTAATCATTTTTTTGCTTTCGTGTTGTTCTTTATTGAATATACCACTTTCTAGATGTGCTCATTTGTCTTTTGGTTTGTGAACTATTCCTCTCTAATTTGATTTGAAAATAGTGTGATCGCGTTTTGTGCTGTGGTTCACATCACTTTTCATCAGGATGTAACCTGTGACAAATGTTCTCATCAACTACTTTATGATTGTTCGTATCAATTATCTGTCAGATATGATCAATGCGTTTCTGTCTTATAGAATTTGCCGAGTTTCAAAACAACGACCTCTCCTTTGTTTACACACAAGGCATCAGTGTGCCCGCGCATACATTGCTCTCTTAGAACCAAAAACATGGTTGACCATAAATCTGAAAAATTCCTGTTCTGCATAACCCGATACGCGTATTTTGTTTGTATATTTTGTGAATTGAAAAGTTTTCCATTGATCTGAGTTGGCTCAGCTGTTTTCAATTTGTTCTGTTCAGTCCAAGGAAAGAAAATCACTGTGAATGTTGACGGACTGCAGCCTGACAATGTACTTCGTGCCGAGACGGGAGACAAAAGGACATTGACGTGTTTTGCCAAAGGTAAGTCACGGGTAAATTGTGTTTGTCCTTAATGGAGTTTCCTTTGGATGATATATTTTCTTAACCCAAAAGGTCTGTATGAATGATGAGTTCGGTTTATCAAAGGTAGTCCATAATGTATTTTATTCATACGAATAGGTTATGGTCGCCGAACAATTCTGTGGGTAGGGTCACATGTTTCGAGCAATAGAGAGCAAATGTTTAGAAGGCTTAAACCTAACATTTTATATGAGATCTTCCGTGTTTAACTGTCATGACTTCACACGAATTAATTTCTATGTAGATTCAAGCACCGGCGAAGTTGTTCCAAGTGCCATTTACTATTGGGAATTCCGTGACCAAGTCGGCCAACTGATACCCATGGATCATGTTGCCGAACGCGTGGTTCGTAAACATAATTCGATTGAATTCCAGCATCTACGACCGACAGACAGGCTGAGTGCAAACGAACAGAGATTTGGCCGATGTGTCGTTTATGACACAGAAAACGAGCATTTCTATCGGTCCTCTTATTTCCACCTGGATGTTCGCCGACCAGACTTTGAAAGCGCAACCGGACGTGAGTAACTTCGAATGTACACTCTCATTATATTTTTCAATCACATATGTATACGGCTAGTGATACGAGCGATAGAGTGAGCAAGCATTTAGATCTATGGCCCTCATTTTTTTCAGCGTATCGTTCTCTAGCTTTCTAAGTGCAACTTTCTTGCCCCGCATTCCATATGAAATAGCTGAATACTAAAATAAAAGCAGTTACATCTAATTATATTATTAGTACAGTCAAATATAATGTCACATGCGCAGTCAAAGACCAGTGATATGAGTGAGTTCACCTCAGTATCATCAGCTTGTTAACGTCAAGCTGAAAGTCACTTACAAGTACTCTGTGGTTTCCCTTACTCAGAATTTTGGAGCTTTAATCTATCACCCCCTTATATCTCTTAGGGGGATATAACATACATACTTTTAGAAACACTAGAAATATTGTGAGGGTCTTTATTGTACACCGACAACTGCAACCTCATTAGAAATGTATTTGAAGTTCACAAACGAGGACGGTAAAAGAGCAGTCATGTGAGGCTAGTAAACCAACGTGCAGATCACAGTTAGACAATTGGGAACACAGATATTGCGTAACAACGTAAGCACAGCTACGTTCAGTCTAATGTGGTAAGACTTTCGACAGTCAAAACAAATTCAATATATAAAACTGAGTAAATGATTAAAGAAGTTTGTTATTGTTCACCACATGAGACGTGGTTTTCGAAAATGCCACAGTATTATGGGCACTAAGACCTACTTGAATCATTAGATCGGCAACGCTGAAAATTGTACCCTGGCATTTGAACTCGTGAAGTGCGTCAGTGAACCAGTTTGAGCCACTGAGCTTAATAGAAATCTGGTATGCTATCCCAGTGCGAAGGTTACATCTCGATGTCATGGAAGTGTACTAATGATTCACCATCACAAAAGCTACTGAGATCACTGTCAATGTGATCTAGGGATTATCGTGCGTGAGGTTGTGATTGTTAACACCAACCCAATGCGTTATATTGATATATCGCATTATATGTTTTTAGTCTTAGTAACAGTTTAAGAAATGGGATATTGAGGGCGTTAAATTGAGGCCAAACAAAAAAATGTCTACGTTTTTAACACTCTCACGGGAAATAATCAACAAACTGAAACAGAAACGGTCGTCGTTGGCTTGCAATTCATAATAGAAAATTTGACTGAATTTCGTTTACTATTATTAGCCAAAACTCGGGTAGCATCTAGGTATGAGTTAGAATTATAGTCATTCTAGAAATCAACTGTTATCACATTTTTCAAATGATCCAGCAACTGAATTTGGAAATACTTTATCATTTACAGCTGACAATCGTGTGGAAGTACAGGTTAAAGGAATAACACCTGATGGAATTTTGGTTGCAGAAGAAGGCGACACAGCTACGTTGGAGTGTGTCGCATTTGGTGAGTCGAAAGACTTGTGGTATATCACTTCTGTTCAACTATAAGTACTATGGTATCTCCGATGAATCCATATATCTGGTATTAAAATCTTTAGGCGTTCAAGAGATCACATTTAATTGAGAATTCTGATTAATTTCAGATAAGGATAGAAACGAAAATATTCAAGCATCGACAGCCGTCTATCAGTTTCAGTTCACTGAAGCAGTTCCAGACAGTGCAGACGTTTACGGTGGACATGTAGCCAGAGTGGTTGAGCAAGAGCCCTTGGAAAGCGGAGGTATTAAACTCACTTTGGAAGGCCTCAAGTCAGGCACATGGCACAAAGGTCGCTGTGTGGTTCTGCTCATATCGGAGGATGATAAAGATCCCAGTGTCCCTGTTCGACGGTACGGCTCCAAGTATTTCTGGTCAGGAGTGACCAAACCGGATGAGCGACGAGAACCGCCAGAACAAACGAAAAACAGACCGGTGGTTATTAGTGGCTATACTAATGGTGAGTTTCTTCTGTATGATAAATGTCTGATAAGTTGGGCAGGCCAATTGTTTAGACTATCTCTGTATCATGAAATAATAAGTCGAGGTTTCGCATAGCTAATAATAATGGAATTCGGAAACAATCTAACTCTATACCAAGGTGTAGTGTTTTTTCTGGCACACAGTATAGTTTTCGGATCTCTTTTTGAGAGTGGCCATTTGCATTGTGGTGCAAAATGGCGGAACCAGTAGATAAACACACACCATCTTACGTCAGTCACCAAAACAGTCTACCGTTCGGCTCTCTGGGGAGAATTTTCCACTTACCACCGAACATTATCTTCGAATATTGAAGAAACGATCGATTGATACCTCAGTAACCTTTTTAAAAAATGTTCTGGATTTACCCTTTCGATGCTCAATAGCAGAACTGACGATTGTTTGTGTTAGTTGTTCCACATAACTTTGTCACTCTCAGGGCTCCTTTGATTGACACCAAAGTTGATGGAGAGGTTAGATGTTAGAGTCTTGATAGTGAAGTTCTAAGTCCCGCAGTATTTTTGACCTGGTTATTAAAACATATGACGTATGAGAAGGTGCAGTTGTTGTCAATTACCCGACTCCAGCAGAAGCCCAATTAATTCGCTTTCGAATCTTTTCACGATAACGTGCATGAAACATACTTCGTTCATGTCTCATTTCACTCTGAAATGACGAACTCGTACGACCGTGTCAAACTTTTGACCGACTGCAAAGAACAAGGCATTCCGATTCGGATCAATAGACTGCGATTTTCTGGAGAACGGTGGGACTGTTCTAAGCTAGGAACTGGAGAAACAGGTTCAGGAATATTGATCCCATTCGACAAAAACGAGTCTTTTGAGCACACAAATGCCGGTACTGTCAAAATCTAAAGGCATGTTGACTCAGAAGGATTTCAATCACGTAAGGCGATCAAACCGGTTATCAGTGACTGTGAGTTTGTAAATTAATAGCTGCAACTGAGTGCAGAAAATACGTTTCATTCACACATGCTCTGAACATATTTTTCACACATTAAGAACATTTGGAAATCACATGGTGTTTATTTTTTTTAAGTCTTTTTATGGATTATGCTGGCTTTAGTTGATAAAATGCATCCGGAACATCAAGGACAACATAATTTTGGACATCTCACATTATTTCAGATCCACTGCTCCTTGTGAAAGTCGACGGTGTAAACGCGAATGATACCATTACTGCGAAACCAGGCGACGACATCGTATTACGCGGTTATGCAATCGGTAAGCATTTACTGACTTTGCACTAAGTTTTTCATCCACTCCGGTATACAGCGATAAGCTTTTAATACATAATATATATATATATATATATATATATATACTTTCACAATCATGTTTCTGATGACCGACTAAAGTAACATAGGGTGTGTGGTATTTTTGTACCTCTAACATTGAGCCAGTTTACTGAACTATCGGTCCGAAGTGAAACGGATTCTCTCTCTCTCTGGCCTTGTGGACACATGTTTCAGGCGAACTCAGGCTATTAATAATTAATCAACGGGTCAAAGAAAGGCTTCACAGGACCATTACTCAGTAGTAGTCACTCAGAATGCACGAACCAATAAAAACTGGTCAATCATACACAGGATAAATTTGGTCCAATCGGTTATTCGCAATTAACGACACTGCTCCTGTCAAGCATTTTCGGAGTATTCAACCAGGTTATTCGTTCAAGGTGATCAGTTACAGTTTTGTCGCCTGTCTTACAAATAGTCGCGCACTGACCAAGTAGGCATTCATCCGTTTCTTTGATATACATCTCTGAATTAACCCTACACGACAGCCTGCTTTATGGCATTCCCTGATTGGCCGTGATATAAAAACTGGTAAATAACCATTAGTTAGGTAGCATCTTTACGTCTGTTTGATATTGAGCTTTCGGACCCCACACATCCGATATTTCGTCATTTTCTTGAAATTCTAATTTAATCCCCGAGGTTCTTAATGAAAATGAATTTATTCCGTACACTGTATTTTTCTTGACTATCACGTAATATTTTGTACGATTTAAGGAGCCAAGATCGAGATAACTGCTTGTCATCCTTACTTAATTGTTTTTGGTTTGTTTGTTTGTTTGACGCAACTGAAACTAAGAATTTAATACATCTGGGAAATTTACTCACTGAAAAGTTTTAGAATCGTCTGACGTAATCATTTGCTAAATTGCTCTCGATTTTGCTAGCTTGACAACCATGATGGTATAAGATTTTATGTAATTGACCCGATGTTGAATAAATGAAAACAGACTGTTTGCCAAACCGTCTAACCTTTTTGAATATATTGTCAACAATATGGTTGCAACTGTTTGGTTTAGGATATATCAACTTCGACGTTTACCGATTAACGATAACGATTAGCGATAAATCTACAGTTCTAAAACTAAGTGGTGATCGAGCCGGTTTTCGGAATACCCGTTAGCACCCATGTAGAATGTGAAGATAATAATCTATTCATGGTGTGAACGTTCAGTTAGGGTTCCGTGACTAGTTGTCACGGACATATTGTATGGAAAAACAATTCTATCCGGTATAAGAACTAGTGACCAACAAACTTAATCTTCTAACCTAAGTTTCTGTGTTCAGCCTACACTACTATATTAGTTCTAATCTCTTACGGGTGTCATGTTCATAAGTTTGTCAGTCAAAGGCTGTTTGCATCGAAATTGCTTTGGTTTCCAACAGTCTTCTAATGTTCACTAATATTACAGTTGGTGGGGTAATTATGATTGGTAAGGCACCCTTGAGATAGCAATGCCGAATATTACCCCTGCGTGTTATTATGCCATAATAATGGCTGATGTATTCTTGATATAGATGTGCCCACTGGAAAACCTATCGAGGGAATGAAATACTCCTGGGATATTCGCACACTAGACAATCGACCACTGGACAGTAATGATCTTGCCGAAAGCGTGAGCACGGGTGATCCGGATGACACGCTGATAATTAACGGTTACCGTCCTTCAGGAGAAGGTGTCCAGGTTCGGCTAATTGCTACGGCGACTGAAGCGGTGAAAGATTTGGATAAACGTGGAAAAAAGTATGCATCACCAGTATACATTTTCCAGACCAGTGAACCGAAGGAGGAAGTAAAAGTCCCACCATTCGAACCAAGGAATCGATACGGTGAGTGCTTTCTATAATTTTACAAACTGAAGACCGATTTTTAAATTAGTTTGATTAAACTCGACGGGAGTGTATTTGTTTATGTCACAAATACTACGATGACCTTGTTGTTTGACCTTGTCATATTGAAAGTGTTGACCTGCAAGAATAAGGTAAAAAAGTGAAACCCGAATATATGAAGTACAAACGTTGTTGAGTGAGCAAATCACTTGCAGATGTTTAACTATATCGGTGCTTTCCGTTTTGTGTGGCCTACGGTTTGAATCAAATCTGGCGACGATATTATCAGAGTAAAAGTCTGACATTTCGTAATTGTACAAACCATCGAACTTTATTGTGATAAATCTAACGAGATCATCCGTTATGATGTTTATCGATCTGGCGTATGCACGCCAATCGTTTGCGTCATCGTGCTGATTAATGTTTAGGTTTTTTCATATATAGTACGGCTCGAATGTCTCTGAAGTCTAGGCAATAACGCTACCCAACACTAGCCAAATCTGGCGGACTTTCCGCACATAGTCGCTTGGATCTAACTCTGTTTCCAGACTGAGTGGACCTGCTAGGTTGCACTACGGTTTATCTGTGTGGGGAATTAGTCCTAGTCGTCATCGCTTATTACGATCCAATACTCATATTTCCACATATTTACCCGGTATATTACGGTTTGTAGATCAGAGTGAATCTGTGGCATTTGCTTCCTTTGCGTCCACAGCTTGAAACAGAAATCGGATTTCGTTTAGTTTGAAGCTTTCTGGCGTTCTCATGAAACGCTAACTATGGAGAACTGGACAGCTGGATGTCTCACACATTACTGCTCCGAACTAATCTTTACAGAATTGTCGTATGCAGGGGTTTACTGATGTAACCCATACATAATCTTCTCGCGTATGCTTGAGAAATGTGAGGTGGGCGGTTTCAGGAGGAATAGTTCCTTCGAACTATACTACTCCTGGTTTATCTCTGTAATTTGCGGTAATTTAGTGAAGCAGAAATAAGACTAAATCGAATGTGACAGATCGGAAAATTCAATTATGAAATTAGGACTGCATGATATACTTATGTACCTTACGTACTAACGTCCTTACAAACTGATTGTCTTCTATTGATTTGTGTTACATCGGATAATATACAGGACAACAGCTGATGTTCCCAACCTGTTTTGTATTTCCACGATAGATCCAAGCATGCTACAGTTAGAGGTGGTTGGTTTAAATCCAGATGGAACGTTGTCCAGGAAAGAAGGTGAAGATGTTCGACTTGCCTGTGAAGTAGTAGGTGAGTCTGTCTACTTATTTAAATAGTTTGCATTGTACCATACTGGTTTTAAGCGTAGAATGTGTTTCACCGATCGAGCTAATGTGTTTTGTTACAAAATTTCCTCAAAAAGATCGACATACTGGAATGCCCATTGAGGACGAATTTGACTTTGGTTGGAGCATTGGAACAGGTCCGGATGGGCGTCCTGTTGCGTTGAACAATTTGGCCGAATCTGTGAAGATCAGAAAAGGTCAACTTGAATTGGCTGGACTGCAAAGGACCTCGCCCAAATCTGGTGGATTACGAAGCTACTGTACAGTCCGACTGAAGGAAAATCAGCTACTTCGTCCGGAGGACTATCCGGATAAGACAGTCAGTCTGAATTCGGACTCGTTTGTTATTCACGTGGAACCACCGGATGATGTGCCGGTGGAAGAACCCGAAGAGAAAGATATTCCACCTTTCATCAACTGGATTCCTGGAAAAGGTAGTTGTCTAGTTCTTGCTCGTGTGTTTTCAGTTGTGTGATTATCTTAGGGTATGAAGTTAACTAGAGTTATCTGAGGGACCTTTACACTTCTATAAACTACAGAATTTCAACGACGCATTGATTTTAGTCAAAATGAGTGAATCAGGAAAGAAAGCAAGTTCAGACTAATTTCTACCTTTGGGGAAGAATTTACACAGCTGATAGATTGTCACAGTTGAGGGTTCGATGCCGAAACAACATACCGAAACCTCACTCCGCGTACCTTTCTAAACACCGATGAGGTAGTAAACTTCGTTTATTTACATAATAAAGGTCCGTTCGTTTATTGACTAGGAGATATAACATTATTTAAGTAAACGGTATATATAAAAACTCTGAATATAGTGTGTTGATCAGGTAGTTCTAAATTATTGAGACATGCGTAAGAGTAAAAACAGGCTACTGTCGGAATCGTTACTACACTTAATTGGAAGTTGAGGGAAGGATCGGATTGTATCAACAACGCAATCGTTTTGCCAAACCGCCCAAAAAACGCAAGCTGCTCCGAACACGACAACGAGAAGGGTAAATTATGTAATATTTCTCTGGATGACGTTTCGTACACTGTGCTCACACGTGGCTATGCGAGTAACTTTAAACATTGAGACAAATTTCCACAAAGCTGAGGTCAAAGTTTGAAGGGTTGGAGAAGCGGACAGGAAAATGGAAAATTATTGGAATAATGTCTGCTAAAGTGATCGCATTGCCTACACAATTTGTTTTTAAACACAGAAAGGAATAGTAAATCTAACGTCTAAAATCTTGACATATTGGTGGATATCTTCGATGGCTCCTAGAAATTGCAGATAACGAGTGCTACGTTGCTAGTTTGCATCTGTTGGATAATGTGCTTCTCTATTGATGATGTTGGGTGTCGTCCGTAAACAGATAAAGACGAGTGTGATATTTCCGTTTGTTTCAGGCCGCCCGGAAACCCAATTCTTGCTTTAATATACCTGTTCTACTGACACCCGGATAATTTTGTAACCTACAGTATGTGACGACCGTAGACTGTTTATTTATGATCAAGGGGACCAAGTGGATTGTGGTTCGCTGTAGGGCATATAATTTCTTAACGTTGTACAGTATGGATACAGTTATTGTTGGGAACCTCTTTGTCATGACTCACCAGTAGTCACCTGTACACGGAGTTTTAGTGCACATTTTAGCTTTAGAACCATGAGTATTCACATTTAGAACACTTTGATACTGCGGTGTATATTAAAACACAGAGGTTAACGATTACTCCCCGAAATATCTGTGTCTATGTGTGTGTTCGGTTTCAGTGATAGATTGTCCGTCGTGTGTACTGTCTGTGCTCTGCAATAATGCGTTGTCATCAGGCCTCTTTTACACTGCACGGGACGGAGTCTTCCGGTGGGAATGTACTGACCTGTTCACGTAATCCTCTGTTATGTAGGCCATAACATCCTGACGTCTAAGCTGCGAGTGACTAGGATAACGGAACCTTGAGGACAACTCTTCGGTTTGTTTTATCTAACTAGTTGAAGAGAAATATATGTCAACCGTTCGGGTTTTCCCAACTAGCTAGCGGTGTCTGTGTGGCGATGCTTCTGAAAGGCTTTCACACAATGTAGACTTCATTCTAAGTATGAGTAAGTACGACCGTAGTAGTTCCAATGTACTGCAACTCTGTTCATTTGTTACAAGTTGTTCATCACAGAGTCCAAGTGAGACGTACTCAGAGTTTAAATTTCTGAGCAGTTCATATTTAGCTAAATTCCATGATTTAACTTGTTTGTATCACGAAGGCATTCTTTCATTCAAGAATATGAAGAAGCAAGTACAAGACAACAAAAAAATATAAACCAGGAAAATAAACAGCGGTGTATGTGAGATTTCGACAAGATAGGTTGGAAGCAACTGACGGTGACCTCCCGGAAATTGGGGTTGCGCATAACAACAAATAAACTGTTAGCAGCGTAGTGGTTTGTTGCAAACCATGTCTGACGACAAGGTTTTCAGTTGCAGTGTTAGAGAGAAGAGCATACGTTGTCGGAATCAAAACATTTGGATGGATAACTAACTTTCAATTCTACATTCCATCAAAATATAAACAACGTAAGCCGGTGTACATGGTCCTCCTCGTTACAGTCCCCATAATATGTGAATAAATTCACACATTTTTACAACTCATATTAGTAAGAGGATGGATATAAACAGATATAAAACATAATATTTTGAAGGTAAACGACAATGTACATTTACTGTGCATGTTTGTGGTATTCGACGACTTCCGTCTTCTTTGTGTGGGATGAGCTTCAAGGTTAAACAGATGTATGATAAAATGACGTAATTAGGTCTTTCACTATTTCATAAAATACGATTTACCTAGCTATATCAGCGGGGAATAAGACATTTTTTTCTGATATGAATCAATTTTAGCAAGCTATACTGTCCCTGGTAAATCAGTTTTAATCGAAACAGACTGACGTGATTTTGAATGTTCATAATATATCTATTAATCGGCCAATGATGACATTTGCGTCAGCTGCATATTGTAGTAAAATTAAGAAACGTGTGTTCATACCACGGTTTATAGAAGGCTGTGAAATCCTATATATATTGATAGAACTCTTGAAGAAGACCAACAGCCTTTTCGGTGGCCCGAAGTATATGAAGCTGGTTCATTGAGTGCCGTATGTTTGCTGGAGTGAAGTACATAATAGATCTGCATATGAACTGAGCGTGGCAGCCGAGTTGTTGGTGTACTGAATATGTTGCAAAGGGTTCTCGCCCGTCAAGACCGTAAACACTGGGACATATTTTGTGCATGAAATTACTGGCCACTGTTGTGATATGAATTCCACTTCAAGACTAACTGTCATCCCGTTGCTACTTTCTCCCGTTTGTACTGAACAAGTAGAGACATTCTGTACCAGAATCAAAGTAAGACCCGATAGACAGTATACAAGTAAATTTTAACTCACGTCGTCGTCATAAGCGAAAAATGAACATGATGTGTTTTGTGTCCTTCCATCTAACTGGAATTTGTAGCATCAAAATTTGAAACTGCGTACTCTGTACTTTTGAGTCTCTAAGGGTAGGACGTGTTGCTGTACCACATGTTCGATATGCTTTCAGTTTTGAAAGGAAGAAGAACATTTTTGCAGAAGTTTTCGATGTCACCCTCAACTCATGCTTTCGTATGCGTTAAACATAAGTAAATTTTTTCACTACGGAAGTCAGTTTTATCAAACCTCAATCAGTACATTTGGCCGGTTTTTGTAGATCCCAAAAATGCTGTTATTGTGAAGGTGTTTGAACTGGATCAAGAGGGCTCTGTTGATGTGAACCCCGGAGGAAACCTAACGTTGTCCTGCATGGCACTTGGTGAGTGCAAACAGTATACGTTTCAGAAAATTTTATCCTCGTGAAGTATATAAACGTCAGTTTGTATCGTACGTGTCATTCCATGACCACTTATTTAGGTGTTCTCTGTTAATCTTCCAGTAATGGTCTGTTGTTAATTGTGCATTCTAAACCTAACCGATTAAGTACGCATAAAATAACGAGCCTAATACCCGAAACCAATATATTGATTTCAGCTTGACTAAGTTAATTAGAATGGTCCAGTATCGTTTGAATTCAATCAGTATAACCGACCTAGAAATCTTAGTTTTCAGATTTCAAAAGAACTTGAACCAAGACGTGCTATGCTTACGAGCAAACGAAAGCGGTCGGTAGATCAAAACAATGTCACTGATGTAGACTGATATGTAAAGAATGTCAGAACCTTCCTCAGGATTAGTGACAAGTCAACGGCAATGCCAGGTAGCGTAGATGGCTATCACAGACAACCAAACTTTGAGATATGAGTGGAAAATGAGACCTCATTTTGGGGACGGTTGATAAACAAGTGTAGTTATCTGATGTCGTGGACAACAAGTAATCATATTAACAGAACGTAATTTCCCTGTTGTCAACAACTGAGTAGTCTCTAGAAGTAAAACAATCTTTCAGACGTTATCATGATGTTCATCATGCTGTTCAGTCAGAGAAAGGTGTTGTCTACCCTAATGAGATTCCATGTGCTCTCAGTAAAACTGCGAACTGGCCTCTTTTTTTACCGGTAATCGTAAAGAACCCTAGTATGCTATAACAAGCTATACACCCCTTCTTCGGATGGTCATTCTTTAATTGCAGTGTCGGTATATAAAACTTGAAGATTTTTTTCTGTGTGGTGTTAATTTTATTGTGTCCATACTTGCGCGAATAAGATCATCATTATTTACTTGCACATTTACTCGATGCCTCAAATGCAAGATCAAAAATTAACCGTCATCTTTCGATGCTCAAGGTTATACCCTGAAAATTACTGTAATTTCAAGACTACTTTTGTGCATTCGGCAGTCTGGTTTTTCGGTGACTTTTCACTTTTGACGTAGAAGCTTTGCCAGGCCCCAGATCTTATGAAAACCTCTCGGGCAATTGGAAGGAAAGATGGGACAACGTTTGTAAAGATTAGAAAACGAAGAAACTAGTTCACAACTACAGCAAATCGATGTGATTTCGAAAGATATAGAAGATTGTATGATAAGCTGGTGGTGTTTATAAAAAATGGCTATGTGGGAAGGGATCGGAATATTTGGTTGTGACTTCCATTTCATCTGAAAGCACCTATGGCGATTCGGATGCAAAACATTTACGTTGCGCCATAGGTAAAAACGTCGAGATGACAAGAAAAAACAAATATATATTTGTCCCCATTAGGGCAGACAGGGGTTGTGACCTAAAATTTCAAGCAGCCACTCTACACTCTTAACACGAAGTGAATTCTGAGGACCTTGGGAGTGTCTATTCAGTGGATAATGTTTTAATCTAATGAAACCCAATCATTTTGAATGTGGCATGACACGTATGACAACCTTACTGTGTAAGAACCGTCAAGACAGAAACTAGCTATCAGTTGGCACTATGGTTTAATAAAGGCCAGATTTTGCACTGTAAACCCCTTGTGACGATTATCTAACCATCATACGGTGACCTGGTGTCTTGCTTCGAGGTAAACAATAATAGGATTCACTAATCAAAAAACTAATCTGTATTGCGCCATCCAACAGTTGTGACTTCAGTATAGCATAATTACACGCGGAATGAAATATTATCCGATATACTGACTAACCAGGAAACGAATAACAGCTATTTGTATCCAGTTACTTTCTGCTAGCAGAACAGCGTTTTACTCGTCGTTATACCCGAAATAGAGTTACGTTTTGTGGTACACAGTCCAGTTTGTTCACTGTAATTGTGAGTGGCTGTTATTTTCCTGTTTTTCAGTCAAAGGGTCTTCAGTTTATGTCATAACTGTTTTACTTGAGTCGATAGTTCAGATACACAGGTTGCAGAACAAAAACTGTAATATCTTTCGCCCATTCATGGTTGAAATAAACAGTACATGAAGAGTATTGCTCACATGGCACGTCAAAAATTTGGTGGACGTTAGGATTGCTTTGTTCAGAAAGCATTTTTGTTGAATACGTCTCACTCTGGGCTCCTTGGGGGGTGTAGATCCGTTTCATGTTTTTCAGAAGGACATGTGACGATTTCACCCGAACGGATTTTTGTACCCTATATAGCGATCACGTTTTGCATCCAAGATCATTTGGATCCAAGAAAGTTGTCATGGTGTTTTTGTTTGAATATTAGAGCTCATTGTAAATCTGGAATAGTATTTTTGTGCAAAGTTCTTACAGGTTTTTGATTTAAAACCTGTTTTATTGCCCTGTTAGTGTGGACGAATACGATCCACCTCGGTTGCCAGTTTGCACTAGCTAGGGCCACTAGATCGCGAAATGGTGTTTGTGATGCTTTATGGTGCTCACTCTTAAACCAACACCATACAACTATTTTCTATCTTGATTGAACCCATCAAGTAGAGAGGGACTGAATGGAATTTCGAACAGAACGCCCTTCGCGTTGCGAGCCAGAGCTGTAATCCGCTTGGTCACCAGTTCTGTGGGCATAATATTTGACGGAAAAATGTGTATTCACTTGAGTTATGGCTTGTCCCATCATTCCATTAGTGTTGCCGGACAAAATTTAATTTTTTCAAGGCGGGTGCTTCTTCGATGGGGCTGTTTCTTCTCGTGCTTTTCGCCAGGAAAGCACTGTAGTTACAATCACACTTTAACATATTCCCAAAAGGAAATTTTATAAACAAAACAAACTTTTACATTTGCACCAAGGGAAGTATACTGCATTGTCAAACGTTTGGTTAGGACACGTTGAAGACTATTGTTGTTTGACAACAGCATTGGAAGAAGCTAACTGGTCACTGTACTCGAATAGCAAGGCTGTTGTCAAATGTGAGTGGTGTTCAATTCGCTTGTTTCATTGGTGACAAGCATCAGCATACACGAATGACAGTATATATTCAATAATCATTGTATGAGGTTCTGTTACTTCACAAACAGTTGAAGTAATTAGGACTATAAATTAAGGTTACGCTGAACTTTTTTCTCATTATTTCCACCACTATAAATGCTCCATAGTTGAATTTTTCGGACATAAGCTCTTCCATGCACGTGGATCATGTGGGTCGAATTACAGATTGGGTTTGTGAATTCAGTCTCCTATGAAAAATAAGCAACTATAAGTACACATTTGAAATTGTTGGTAACTGCCACTTACAATGTTGAAGCCTCGAGTATGGACCGTCTAGAAGGTTGCAATGATCTAGTACACATTTGCCTTATAACTGTGCGGAACAAATACCTTAATGAAGAGGACATAACACGTTGATCACATTTAAGTCGATTATATTGTAAACAAGAGTATGCCATATGGATGAACTATTTCCAACAACTATGAACGGCACATTTCCGCTGAACACAAATGTTAAACAGGATATGTAATTTCTTCCATTTAGATGCTGTTAGCCTTCAGAAGATTGTGCCGACACAAACACTGACCCCCGTTTTCACATGGGAACTTCGTAATAGTCCCGGCGGTCAGCTGTTAGATTATGGCCACGTGACGAACGGAGAAGTTTCGGTGACGCAACCGTCGCCCGGGGAGGACTCGAGCCGTTTGGAACTGCACGGTTTTCGACACACTCCAGAAATGGGATCAGACTTTGTTGGTCGTTGTACTGTTCGGTTGAAAGAACAGGTCTTCCGTTCTGATTACTTCCGCATCGAGATTGAAGGAAGCAGACAGTTAGAGGATTATGAAACCGCTCCGAAGGACTATTGGGGTAGGTCAAGTAACTGATTAAACCAAAATAACCAGAAGTAACGCACCGATTGAGTTCTTCACTTAGCTTCGTTACCGCTGACGGGCATTTTTTAAGTACGGAAAATGTGGCAATTTCGCCAACATCTTTCCCACTGTCTTTTATTTATTTAAATGGTAGCGGAATGAAGACTCAATGTTGGTTCAGTCAGAACCATATGAACATTTTTATTTCTGTTTGAAGGCTGTTTTGTCTTGGATGCGCACGATCAACAGTTCTTACAATTTATGTGTGATACTGATGGCCTGTACACAGCGATGGTCTAAAAATATACCGCTTTATTCTCCATATCGGCATCCAGAACATAAGACTGGTGACTTTGTAGATGACTAGTGTGACGTTTACTACAAGTCCTTTTACAATACACATTATTTACACGTTACTAGCATGCGTTTGCGAAAGCAAAGACGATTGTGTTCCTGGATGAAGCGTCATTCTGTTGCGCTGAATAAGCGACCTCATAATCCTCGGCGAATCAGAGGGTGCAGTAAAATGTGTTATAAAACCTTGTTTCATGTGATTAGTAGGCTCAAAGATTGGATGCTACGGAGAGGAAACGTAACGACGCAAATCTGATGACGTCGAGTAGTTCGAAATTTATAATAGTCACCTCAGTCACCAGATACTAATGTTCCTGAACATATCTAAAGTTGGTTAAGCTGCATTGTGGTCAATGAGTGTGACATTATGAACCTGTCCAGTGCAAGAAGTATGCTTATAGCTGCTCCAGTCCTACCTCAAAGGTCACGTGAGCAGTATAATGAGAAGTATGCGGACTATAATTTGGTTTGAACATACCAATTGGATAGCTGGGGGAGCATTTTTATTGGACGTCGTTTAACTACCTTATTTTGAGTAATTATGTCCGTGAATCGTGTTAGCTGGCAACCAGGTAGAAAAGTTATTTGTTCGGGCCACTGGGAAGCGACACATCCCAATAAACGGAATCTGTACTTTTGGTTCTTCAAGCATTGTCACTGAATACACAATCACTTATAAACTAGAAAGAAAGAATTGCTGGTTCAATTCTTATTCAATATTGAAGTGACGAGGAATGGATTTCTGGACACTATAAAAATTGAAGACGGAATTTGAGTTAATTTGCACTAGAATAGATCGCATTTAAAAGTTATTTTATCAAGTACACGTTAGCCTTTTGAGTGTATCAGACTAATGATTCTGTTAACAGTAGTGTGAAGACTAGTACGTACAGGGTGACATGTTTAGTAAGTACTCACAGTAGACTTTATACATTGATGAAATTTACGTAATCCTTTCAGCAACGGACGATGCTGTGAAGGTGATCGTCAGTGGGCTAAACGCAGATGGGAACTTGGTCACCTCGGAGGGTTCTAATGCGAACCTGAACTGTGAAGCACGAGGTAGGTGATTTTTTTGTCGTCTTCTATCAATTCGAACATTAAACCACACGAACGCAAACTGAACTTTTCGATGACTGGTGTCAAAAATGTAATTGAAGTTGCATTCAGAATCTGTCAGTGTTAGATTAAGTGAAACCTCTTTCGATTCAGTTGCTTCAAACCGTTTATCTTCTTTTCAGTCAACAACATTAAAGTACACATGCTGGGCTACATTGCATTGTGGTGATATAATTTCAGGGTCATCCAAATTTACTAGCAAGTTAGAGCTGGTTAATTTCCAAAAAATTGCATGTTTATTAGCAATATTAACCTTCAGTGAAAGAATTGGGGTCACAAACAATTTTGAATTTACCTAGAAAATACTGATCCATTGCAGCTGTCACCGAACGGTACTAAGAGATAACTGTTTTTCGCTTTCCAAATGTCCATGAGCAATGTCTGGTGCAGCGTGTGTGTGATTTCATTTTCTGGGTGTTCATGTGACGAGTTGCTCATACGATATTTGTGCTGTTTATCCGGTGAATTCACACGGCCTGCAGACAACAGATTCAGTTTCTGTGCCCGACCAATATATACCACATATCAGCTCTGTTAATAAAAACCTTCTGTGCACTGGGGTCTTGCTTTCAAATGACACTTACTATGACCAGTTATTTGTGAAGGGCGGTCCTGATCGCGTGTGATGTTCAATTACATTCAGTGGATAAATAACACTTTAAAAATGGAAGGTCATATTTACAGTCTTTATAGCTGCGTCACCAATTTCGGCGATAAGACTCACAAAACTGCAGCGCAATTAGTTAAAAAAGTAAAACATTACCGAGTACTGCACAATTTTCCAAAGTTCTGAACAATCGTAAAATATCACATCAACTAAATTATCTGGAGAAAGAAGCATTTTCTTTAATGTCAGCAACTTGCCACAACTTGACCAAATACAATGTCATCAAATGTGTGTCAACTCAACAACCAAGCACTGAGAAGATAAAGTTCGACGATCTTGCCGGCAAACTATCTTATGGTAAAAACATTTGTGTAAACTTGGAAAAGCGTCTGTAACAGTATGTACTATGAGATATGACAACATTAGTGACATAAAGTGTACCTTACTGCGGAAGTTATTCTGGTTTTCTAAGTTGGATTGTCAAAAGCAAACCGGTTAGATTTGAATTAAATTTGGCATACACATGAAATCAGTTTTGTATTTCCATAGGAATAGGTTGTTACTCCTTTGCTACTTTCATTTAGACGATTTGGTAGGTCAAATCAAACCAGTTTGCAAAATATTTTAAAATTATCTCAATAGCACTGTTATTACCTCGACGTTACGGCTTGATGAACACCAGATGTGATGAACTTTTTTTAAACGATGTATACCGTACATAATTTAACAAACATGCGTTGACATATCAGTGCGGTTTCTGCTTGTAGTGTAAATCTGTACAAACTGGTGTAGGAATTTTAAAGTTTCTCTCAATGGCATTTGAACGCTCCCGCAATTGTCCGTTTCAGATAGCAAGACTAATGAACTGCTACCGCCTACTCAAGTTAACTATGGTTGGCAGCTGATCGAACCCAGAAACGATGCGTTAATGACACCGCTGTCAGAAACTGGACGTTTTGCTGGTCCCGAGCTCCAGCTCAACCAGCTCTACCTGCCCGAATGGGAGGAGAGACGATTCATTCTATGGGGTTGGTGTGTAGTAGATGTGCTTCCGGGCAAGGCGGAGGAAGGTGACAAACGGAACCATTATCGATCAAAGCCGTTCATGTTTATCGTCCAACCGAAGGAGTTACCTCCCGATGCAAAACCGGAAGAAGTTATTCCGAGAGAAGGTAAACATGCGAAAGTTGTGACATGATAGGGATACACTAACATTTTATAAATTAATTCTTGTCCGGTCTTATACATAGGTACTTGGACAGTCACATATGTAGTCTAAGCTTTGGATAAAGGAACCAGTAGGCAAAAGTTAGTCTTTTTGTGTGCTATGCCTAGTGATCCAATGCATTGTATTGGATATTGAACTGAAAAAAGAAGTGTGCTGACGACTTACTTAAGACGTGTTTCCACTAAATTCCACTGAAAGTGAACGGAACACTTACTTAACATGCGGAAGACCGAACACATCCCTACGACTTACTTGAGTGATAAGCAGTGGCCCCGAGAATAGCGGCTACGAACACGGATCATTAACCATCAAGATTAGGGTGACTACTGCAAATTACGTAATCAGTTGAGACGGTACTTCACATTGACACAATGTGGAGTTGATTGCAAAGAGTCAAAATGTGACTTTGTTGGTTTAGGATTTTTTTTTAATGTTTGTGGGATTTTAACGGCAGGTGCGAAGTTGTGAAAATCTAAACAGTTTCAGATAAATGAACCAACAGAAAATTGAGTTGTAAATAACTGCAAGATGTAAAGACTTGTGGAAATCAGAAAGTCAGAGAAGTGAATGACCATATAGTATAGATTAGTCATCTGACTCCATACCAAAAATACTTGAAAACCTGTCAGGATGTAGTGGCGAGGGACAGTCTTACACTTTTTTTGTAAATGCTTATTAAATCTGCAAATTACTTTAATACATTGTCGAGTAACAGTGTGACCACTTTGCAACGCAGAATGTGATGAACATACAATGGCAAATTAAAGAGAGGAGTTCCCCACAAGCTCCTACCGTAGTTAACGACTCTAGTCACATATGTTGCAAATTCTTAAATCTCCAGCCCGAGAAACGTTCGGATTTGATGGAGACATGCTTCAAGGTCAGCTGCTTCATACCTCAGTGGAATCTTATTGATTGGTCGCCGAATCACCTCTTGTGATTGTCCGACGGTTCTACACATAAGAATTGCACTAAAATAATGATGTGATTTGTAGTAAATACTTCCGAGCTATCGACTTCTTTGAAGGGAAGTTGCTTAAAGTATACCAATGTTCAATCTACCTTTTTTGAAGAGCCGTAGGCAGGAAGTCTTACTGCTCATATACTAATATTCCATACTTCAATATTCATGTACAAACGGCATCCACGGAAGACGGATGTTTGATGAACATCTCCAGTTTATTTATATCACGTTACACAACTGTATAATAGGACAAAACATATGGACAACGAGTTTACCCACTCCTTTATGGAAAGATCAATGTTATGTCTGTCGTATCATGATTGCCTACAAACTTCCACTAACACACTCGTACTCGCCAACGTAGACAAACGTATTCACTAACTCTAAACTAATTGCATCAACAATGGGACAAACAAAATCTCCTGCCGATTTTGAGATCTGGACTCTGTGGAACACATAATATCTCGTAACTAAAAGCTGATGTCGCCAAACTGTTCGAAGAGCCTTCGGCTACCTTCGAATCGTCCCAGAAAATGGTGTTGTCAGTATATTCTGCAGCAGAGAATTTGTCATCTGCCAGAAGGTCAACGGCATCCGAATAATCACTCTTTACTGCCATCTCCAAGATTCTGTCCATTGGAATATTAGATGGGGTAGAGGGATGAGTGTTAAACTTAATTTTATTAAACAATGTTTACTTGGCGTAAATCGAAGGGTGGTTAGTCATATGACTTTGGCTTTTTGGATGTTACAATGAAAAAGTTTTTGTTACAATTATCTGATTTCTTTAACCCTGTCCTAATATAAGATCAGAGTGAGTAGGTTAACGCTATCCACGGGTTACTGGGACTCCTAATTTCTCCTAGAAAATATCAAGTGAGTTGTAACATATTCGCAACCTGGGAATCGAACCCACGATCTGTGACTAAGCAGTGGGTTGTAGTCCTAACACTCATCTAATGAATCATGGAGTCACGGTTACCGGCGTTGCAGGGAGGTGTATGAATTGCTTTCCTCAGCTTCTGCGTTTCCTTTCTCTCTCCATTGTACACAAATCCTGGGGACCCATACTATGTTGTATAAATGCGTTGCGCAGATGATGTGCCTATTCCAGTTAACTTTCTTTCAGGTACCCTTCTATTCTGTTGTTATCCACTGGACTATTTTAAACAACAGTGTTTGTCGTGAGATGAACTAGAGCATGCGATTATTTCGAGCTGTTTTACAGTCAGGGTATTTCTTCTACCAATCACAGATTTATTCATTAAAGTCAACGGCTTGACGGACGATGGACATATGAAGGTTAACGAAGGTGATGACAAGACGTTGGAATGCGTGGCTATCGGTCAGTGTTTTTGGGTTGTTAATGAATTACGCTCAATATTCCTACATTTTATCATGTGTCCCGTGAATACAGGACTATTTTGATACACTGAAATTTTTGAAACAAGATCACTTATCGTTTCCAGAGAATTTATAACAAAATGACTACCAAGCCAACTGTGCTTGTGCAAGATTGATAGATCATTATGTTGCTAAATACAGGATACCTGTCGATAGATCGTGAACCGGCTCAATAAGCTAAGACATAAACTATTGCCTACTGTTGTTATATTTCAGCTATTCAAACCAATCCATAAAACATTAGGCATCCTGGTGCTGAAGAATATTTAGCTATCAAAACAGTTGAATACAACGGAACATGGCTGACTAGTAGGCGCGGAAAATCTGTTTAAAGTAAAGCGCATGCCAATGAAGTCGATGAGATAAGTCACGTGCAGTTGTGGTTTAGTTCTTTAGATGTTAGCGCAACATGATCGTTAGATTGCAAGCTTACACCACCAAACGAGGTGACGAGGTTTGAGAATACAGAATTGAACGTTGTGGTTAGCGATTCTTAATCAATATTGAAAGATGATGACACAATCACTCACGGTATGAAATCAGGAGAGGGTTGGTCAACAGCCTCGCTTCATGTACACGGTGGTTAAACGTTGACTGCCTGTCCTGACAAAGGTTTACGCTACTGATGTGTTCGAATCTTGAATCTAGGATACGCTTCTGTTCGAAACGGACAGGGCCAATATGCACTTCGAAACATACAGTCATATGTATGTACTTTTCGGCCAGTAACAATGAATAACTCTAGTTGTTAATCAGAAATCGCCAGAAGCACTTTGTTTATCTGGAGACTTTTATCCCTTTCTCTAATTAGTTTACACACCACCACGACGGTCACCAATGGTTCATGTTCCTCAGACCCGAATAACAAGGGAACACTATTTTATAAGTGGTAAAAATTTGTCAGGTTGGAAAACATTGCTTGCATTCTCGTTTTTTCACTCTCCAAAGTTCTCTGTAGAATACAAGTTAGACTATTCAAAACGATAGACGTTTGAACAATACCCTCTCAACCAACCAATTAAGAGTCAAGCGGTAACAAAAGTCAATCGACAGTTCACTGTTGGTCTTACAACTACAATGATGATTGACCAGACAAAGTTTTACGTCTTCCTTATAATTCAAACAGTTTAAAAGAACGCAGCATGTATTCTGTTGTAAAATATGGCATGCTTGAAAAACATTTATTTGACCTCACTCCTGCAGTGGACTGTTCTGTACGAGAAAGGTTTCTGTTGGTTCGAGTTGTGAAAAACTGAGTGATATTCAGTTAAAATATGTATGATAATATTATATGCATATAGTTGTATATGTTATTACTTCAAAATGTAGCATATTATTTCTGATGCAAACAGAGACAACTACCGGAAGAATACACAAATCTTCAAATGTGAACTACGGTTGGGAATGGCGTACACCAGATGGTGGAATCGCGGATGTGAACGCAATTGCAGAAAGTGTACACTCTAGTGATAACCAAATTCAAATCAGAGCAGCCAAACCTACCACTCCCATCAAAGGACGTTGTGTTGTTATTGCCCGTCCACATGATATACCACCCTCCGGTGACTCAGAAAAAGACACGAAACTTTCATGGAAGGTGCCAAGGCGTTATCTGTCGGACTTCTTCTTTGTTGACGTTGAGCCAGTTGACCCTAAAACAGAGGAAGCCCTGAAAACGAATAAACCAATCGTAGGTAGGTCAGAAATTTCTCGTTGATTTTTGTTAAGGTGTAAATATTTTGGTTTCCGCCCGTTGATTTACTAAGTAGATTCAATTTCTTTACTTCGTGTTTTGCCTGCTACTTATACTTATCTTTCTGTTGTGTTGTGACCCGTATTTGCTTACCATCTAGCCACTGATGACGAAATACAGGTCGAGGTGGATCCCACTGTCGATGGAGAAGTTCAACTTCAAGCTGGCACTTCAGCCAAACTGGCAATTGTGACCAAAGGTGTGTTTTCTACATGTATGCGGATTGGTCAACTAAAATTTCCTAAGTGGCACCCCATTGATATGCTTGTCGGATATTTGGTGTTCGTGTAGTCGACCGTTTTACATGTGACTTTTATATGTCCAATCAGATTAGGGTGTAAGTTGAGAAAGAAGCTTCTTAAATTAGAGAGATATCTTGTCTAATTTATATATAGCTGCATGTGCCAGAGACTGTCCAGGGTATACTCTTCAGGAGCTTGATAGATTACCTGAGAATTATAATGCAAGGAATAACTTTGGATGTGTGACATCCATCCTGATAAATCAGTCACATTTTTCACGAGGACATCACATATGCGAAGTTGTCGGTCCGTTTCTACTCCTTAAATATGGTTCCTCACCTCTTAGCAATAAGATTCAGTTTACGTTCACACTTTCTGGGCTGTTTATCATTGGTTTTACAGGTGGTTGTCGGTTTTTACATTGTTTTTGTTATGTTTAACCATTGGCTATCAAATGGACAATAATTCTGCTTCCGACCCTGAGCTTTGCTCGATGCACACAACCTCGCCATTTAGGCCACAGTAGTGTCTAATCAGCCGTAATAAACACAGTACGAGATCAACCAGAGATGTCAAGCACAAAAGCGTACTGTCACTTAGTTGCTCGCATTCTATTCGGATACTTTGCCACATAGTGTTCAAGGTACGCATTTTGACCATTCCATCTGCTGCATAAAGCAAACAGTGCTTATATATTTTCTTTTCGTGTAAGTCTATTAGATTACCAATACCGGCTAAAAGATAGAAGTGATTGGATAAAAAGCGATGGAACTGAGCTGAGAACCGATCAGTAGCAAAATAACTTGCGATAGCGAGATCTGTGACACAATGAGTTTACACTCTGATTATTTGATCTTTGCCTGGTTTGTAAAACACCATGACGTTCAACTCAGAGTTTGTTCTCGTCATGGTGTGTGCATATGCACAACAGTGTCCTTTAATCAACACGCGCATAAAGTTAACGTTTGTCAAGTATGGTTAAATGTATGGGTTTTATAGACCACAAATATAATCAGCACCCAACTGGAAGTAGCAAAATAATTTGAGTCAGAAGACAGTTTTATCGTTAGCATGCGTTTTTACGGCAATAGTACAGTACCCTCTCCAAACTTTTAAACCGGAAACCTATTACGAATTAACACACGACCAGTAGATGAGTGTGACATACGTAATATCAGAAAGTTTCAAAATGCTATCAGTTTACCATAATTTAATACTAAATCAATCATATACTTGATATGTACATGCATTCAGACAAGGATGGAACACTGGTGCAACCGCTGAGCACAGGATACGAGCTGGTCTATCTTTCTGGCAAAGTGGCACAGACGGGTGAGATTGCGGATGAAGTAGAGTTCACTGCTAAAGAAGGCGTGCTTAATTTGAATAAAATACGTTACCCAACGAGACCGGTCAAGCTACGAGTATACGTACAAATGCCCCCGAAAGAACCAGTCGAAGGCGAAATTGAGGAAGGCGAGAGAACACGGCCGCAGTCACCAAGAATATACTATTCAGACTACTTACCCATACAGGTCGGAACGCCTGAGGATGAGACCCGGCCTGAGTGGACTGATCGTTCGGTACCTGTGTACGACGGTAAGTAAAACGTTTAGTACACTGCTCGGATAAACGTTGACCCCAATTAGTTTAGGCTTAACAGTCTTTGAAACAAAAAGGTATATTACTTGGTTCAATTGTTGACAAGTTTGGAAATGATTGATATTTATTTGTATAATAGCCAGGAGTGAAGAATAACGTGCCGGTATCCTTAAGTTGAGACCTGCACCACACCGAAACAATTTTACTAAGCTTCTCTCAGTTTGATGTAGTATTTGGCTGGATGACACTGTACGGAGGTAGTATACCTGCAGCTGTTTTCTCTTAGGGCTCGCTGTACATGTATATATGTATAACACGTTCTGATGGCACGTACCTGTGAATCACGCCCGTTTGTCAGTATCCTTTTGATCACAAACTAGGAGAACCAAGTTACTACACTCTGGCCTTCAAATACAGGCGGCTGTAAATAGCTTTCAGGTTGTCTAACCGGCTACATAAAAAACTGATGGTGATCATTGACTTATTCGTGCTTCTCGTTAAGAATGTCCGGTATCCTTAAAATTAATCGTAAGAATTTTTATGATAAACTTTATATGTGATTATCAGACCATGCATGTTTGATAGCATTGTTGTAGCGGTAAATGCGTTTGTTTCGTCGGCACGAAGTCACAATTTGATTTCTTATTCGGACAACAACAGTTTATGCTGCTGAGTTCTAATAGAAGGACACTTAAACAGAATGTTCATAATCAGAATTGACCCGTAGAACAAATTATCAAAGTGCGCCAACTCTACTCAAATGTGGATTGTATTCAGCTTGTAGCTGTTCGAAACCTTGAATACCCTTCACGTATAAATACTCTACTTGAACATTCAGCTGCATGTTGTATTTTAAGTAGACTGCGAATTATAATTGTCCAACCGATATACACATTGGTGAGTGTCAAATTACGTTATAGTTACTTATAGCTTTGCGTAATTTGAACATTGCTGATAATCCATTGGAGCTTTTCAGCCTATCAGGCCTACAGAACGGACTCACTCATGATAAAACTAAGCAAAATAAAGATTGGGTCTTGCATCCCGTCATCCTGAAGAAATTTGATGAATATTTTCTAAACTCGAATCTGTCGGTTTGTCAATCACACAACTGTAGAAAAGTGTGTTGCCCGAACTGTCCCTTTTTTTATGTTCCCAATATTTTGTTACTACTGCAACCGTGAACCTGAATTAATGACTGTTTTGTTCTATTGGATTCAGTAACCGGAGAAAAATACAAAGTACGAATTGTCGGATTGGATGACAATGGAAATGCGGCAGGAGTTCCTAACGAGTCAATGGAACTAACATGTGCTGTAACCGGTAAGCATATCGTTTGTAAACGATAATCGTGGTTTGTTAACCTTACGGTTTAGTTTTCACAACACAGTTTGCTGCATAAAACCGGGTTAATTGTAGAAAATATCAAACAAGTCAGGTTGGGAAGGAAAAGCAAATGCCTAAACTGTGATGAACTGACGATTGTCTGATGTGCAGCAGTTATCACACAGATCTGGCCAACTTCATCTTTACTCCAACTTAACTCACATATGGTAATTGTATAGGAATTGTCATGAATAGTCTTGCTGATAGAACATCCTATCAGAATTTCGATCGCTTTTCTTGTTGTATACAGGATGAACAGGACTTCATTCGCTCAGGTTTGAATGGATATGCATAATAGAAACACCAGTCACAACCGACTGTGTACGTCATATTGACACGTACATTTCCACGACTACACTGTCAGAATAACTGTGAGTGCGAGCTGCTCTTGTAAAAGCTGATTGGCAGCACTTGATAATATGCGGACAACAAACAAAACTCTGGTCCTCATATGTCAAGAGGGTTCTGACTGCTACATCCCCAAACTTTGGTTAATTCGATAGTTCATTCACTACGTGATATACACAGTACTCGGTTGGCCAGATGATCTTGAATAGATTTGTTGTTTGTTGTGCAAACTTTTGGAATAATCCCGTTTAACGAAGATGTTTTGAGTCAGCTACATGCTAACACACATAATCTGTCAGTCATTGTTTTAATCAATGTCCCAATTGTAACGTACGGAATATATGATCACTGGTGAGTAGTAAGGGATTTGGTTTATTTCAAGTTGAACATCACCCACAATTGATAGTAACTGTCGCATTCCCACAGACTTTCCAGTCGGCCCACTTCCACATGCAGAAACACTAGACTCGAGTTTCGTTCTCATTAGAGCTCGTCAGTAGTGCACATCTTCGCCACTGCTGGGACTTGAGCCACGGACATGTTGTTCATGAGGCAACCGTGTTTACTAATGCGCCATTCACCTCACATTAAGCACGACCGGATTATCATATGTGAACACACAACCACTTTCGCTTGTGAGTAATGATCAGGTTACCCGATCGCCTCGAGAGGAGACACAATTACTGTCTGTTAACTCCAATCGATGACCCCTCGAGTAGGACTTCTATCCAAGTTGAAATCACAGAAATCATTGACTTGTTGAGCGATATTTGATTACCGGTGAGTAGTAGGGGATTTGGTTTATTTCAAGTTAGGAATGTGACAGCTGACATAATTGAACCTACAGAGACCGAAATTCTAGTCATCCTATCCTGCAGAATCAAGATAACACACAAGCCTGACCATCACGCCACGGTAGCACAAAAGTTCAGGGTGAGTATAACACAGTGAGTTTGTCAAACATTTCTTACCAGAACTGTCGTAATGGCCATAGAATCACGATTTATAACGATCTCTCTTCAATATTGTTTACCCTAAAATAAAGTAATGAAGACCTTTGAAAGGAAGTATATTATTGTGTGATCTTAGCTTGCTGTCTGTTGTAATGATTACTTAGTCATAACAAAACAATGAAAGATCAAATGTGGAGGTGAACTTTAGCAATACTTGTATGTTATTGGGGCTAAAAGACTTAGTAGATTATCAATGCTCCATCTATTATTTACTGATACACAACAGTACGATTAAACAGTAACTAGGATACTGTCGGGTTGCTACTGTTTAGGGAACTCGCAGCTTGTAGAACAACACCAGAAATCTTATTTTATCTGAGTTCAAGCGTAATTGAAGAGTTCTCAAAAGTGGTTTTGTGTTCTTTGATGATCCACCATGTGACCAATGTGTAATCAAAGTGGGCTGGATTCGGCATGACTGTCACAGTGGGTTTTGTTGAGGTGACTGAACTCATTATAAGCCCCAAAACGCTCCGTGATGATCAATGAAGGTATCGCATGAAACACATCCTGTATTTCGTAAACTTTTCACTTCCATTTGAATGTTTCTCCTTGGGACGATTCCTCGCGTGACAGGTTGCCATGCCACACTCCAGGTCACAAAGTTAAGCAGAATGTTTTCTGTCGACTAACCCACATCATAATTTTTCTGGGCAAAAATAAACAACATCGCCATTGCTGCAGAATGACCTCATTCATAAAAAGGCGGTTGGTAGACCAATATGTACATTAAGTCGATGCTATAAATAGTTACCGGGTGAGCCAACTTGAGGTGTTCATTAAACCATGAATCCATCGCATTTTTCACCTGGAGACGCAGTGATCTAGACGAACGCAAAATACAATATCTCATACTCAAAGAAGAAACGTAAATGATTCTTTCGAGCACTAGCAACGGTTTATCACAAATGATGTACGATCAGGTGGCAGTTGAAAACAAACGGTTCTGAACAATCACTTGGACACAAGAACAAAGCTCGAATGTTCATGAGGCGTTAATGCTTGTCAATCCAAGATTTATTTACGAGGATGCGTCTCAGAGTTCTTCGACTAAGCTGTGGACACAGGAAGCAAAGGTGTGTCCAGTTCCTTTTCACTGTTTCAGTGAAAGACCATTGAAGTGTTTTATGAGTTGGAATATGATGAATGTTTGGCGAGCAGCAGCCAAATTTCAACATTCACTGACTGAAAATATTCCGATGGACAGGGAACTTGTTTTTCTTTTTGGGATATGTGAACGCTCTATTGTCATCTGTCGCGACTGAGACTTTCGTTGTCATATTTTTCCTAAAGCAGATAATGATGTAATGAAGTGCTATTATCTGTTAATCTTCTTATGCTGTGGATCTCGTTACTGTTGCTCACAAGCTTACGTAGATGAGCGTGTTGATGCGATAATTTGGTCCCGCTTACTGAGGTCATTGAAGCAGAGGCTGCTGCGGTTATCTCATGCAAACTGTCTTGAGAGGGATACACACTACTAACAAGCTTCAATAAGAGCGAAACCTAGAATGCGTGTTTCTTTTCGAAATGGGCTTGTTGGAAAGCCTTTGTGTATATGAGAGCAACTGCTCTGGTTAATTTACCTATTCGAAGCCACTAAAACTGCAGCGCATTAAAAAACCCCTTATTTCAAATTCGTCACAAGTAACGCTTATAAACTCTAGTCAAACGTAAGTTTAAGGGTAGGTTTCTCATGGTCTTCAACTGTTATGGGGTACGCTGTGTAATGGGTGACCTCAA
The DNA here is from genome assembly GCA_013368495.1 of Paragonimus heterotremus. Lineage (NCBI taxonomy): Eukaryota > Metazoa > Platyhelminthes > Trematoda > Plagiorchiida > Troglotrematidae > Paragonimus > Paragonimus heterotremus. Next base: position 253,669 of record LUCH01000013.1, on the reverse strand, counting down.
AATTGTCTAGTAACAGCCCATTCAAGTAAGTCTCCAGTTCGCCAACTAAAGTGGTGTCATTTTAAGCACAGTCACTTTACCCCGTTATATCTATTAACAGTATGCACACAGTGCATTCCCATATGTCCATGGAAATTCATTTTGGGTTTTCTGTCACTTGGGTTTCAGCCAACCAGCGATCGATTCTGCGGAATTTTCTTTAAACGGTCTTCTCTGGGTTAAGTTGTAGGATGCGATAGAACAACAAAAGTAACAACATTTGAAAGCTGACGTTCTTGTGATTGTTCCAGTAATACCGAAGTGAAGTAATTAACTTTGTCCAACCTCAGAGCTAGTTTCAAATCAGTAGTAATAACACCCGAACTATGGAAGTCATGTAGTTATCTCTCGACCGCAATTGTACAGATTATTGTTGACAATGTGATAAACCAACAGTAATGAGAAATAGGTTTAGTGATAATCACCACAGTTTTCCTGTTTGAACTGTTAGTTCTGCTATCCCCCTTTGGCTTGTTGGATGACCTTTAGTGGTTGATTGATCTGAGGATTTTTTTAATCCCACAATTGAACCACCCAATATGTAATCTACTTAGTTATTTTCATGCACCACATCCAGTTAACGTGACAAAAGAGCGTAGATAACATGGAGTGGAATTTGAAGATAGCATACATACGCTAATATGACAAACCATTAAATCATTTCTTGGTTGCTATTCTTCAAAAGTCTATTCTGGTTCAATTTTTTAACACAGACAAATTTGATTTTGACGCCGAGTTGAAACCCAATGCTTACAGCTGGCAGTTCGTTGACGGGGACGGTCATCCTCTTAACCCTGGTTTGCTGGCTCAGGAAGTTGTGATTGAGTCTGGTAACAAGCTCAAACTTATTGGCTATCGGCCAGCTGTTCAACAGGCGCTGGCTCGTGGGCGATGCATTATTAACATACAAGTGCCGGTCCCAATAAACGCTACTGTCAGTGCAGAGATGCCACCAACACAGCGTTATGTTTCACCCTACTTCTCTTTCACGGTTACGGACGGTCTAGGTCCCACAACTCCGAGTGTTGATTCCGTCATTACGGATGAGTCGGTCACCACGCCTGAGGAAGTCGAAGTTGTGACTCCTGTGACACCGGAGGAACCAGATGAGCTAAAACGTAAGTTGTATTCACATACAGTCCTCACAGGCTGTATGACGACAATTACAGGCTTTGAGGGTGATACTTAATTTCACCAAATATTCTGCTGTTACACTGCTAGATAAAAGTACTTTCGTAATTTGCACTAGACCCTCAACAAATAGCGTGTGATCGTACAAACGCTAAATAACATGTATCACTCTCCACACTAAGTGAAATAAAAAACCACATGAAATGCTCTAGATAGGTCCATCGATTAATCGCTTTTAGTCAGTTTACGTCCTCTTTGTTGTTTCCAGCTAAAAGGTTCACTCTCCAATTGGATTCTCCGACGAATCCATTGTACGAGTTGGAGGGCAATAAGAATACCATTCTGGCTCGGATCCAGCGTCCTTTCGAGGTAAGCGCGTTTATATTATCACGTATGTTTTTGAGGTTGCATGCATCTAACCTACAATATGGCTTAAGTCGAGTATCTAATATACGGGTATGAAGGTAAATTTGAGTTGCTCACTACGAAATTCTTTGACACAGTAGCACCTTTTTAAATTATTGCTTAATTCGAATAAAGTACGTTACTACATAACCAGATTTCTTTTAAAATTCATCAAGGTTTCCGTTTGGAGGTTACTCCATTAAAGGCAAATCCCATAACAAACTGAGCAAGAAAGGTTGTCCAGAGACAACGGTATATTTTAAAACACGAACGAAGTTTCATGAACGAAGTTTCATCACAATTGTGTTCGCAACACTAGCAAGATTTCCACGGTTTCAAGTACTGTTAAGATGCATTCAAAGCTAAAATTAATCTTCGCTTACTAAAGACGTTTAAGTAGTTCAAATTTGATATTGTAAAACAGCCTTACTGGACAATCGTGACACCGAAAACGAGACTAGACTTTGAGGTGTGATAAAATGGTAAATATATACGTATTTAGATGCATTGTATATTGCATACTTTATTTACTTTCGAATACTTCCCTCATTTAAAGTTTGGTTTTCTAACTGTTGGAAATATGACTACTGTAATTCGAAGTTTTATTTCTCTTAATAATCATCAGTCTTCCGAGCATAACATGTCGAATATCGAATGTTTATGTTCACTATAGCAGAATGAATCATATTTTTTTTTACAAACATGCTTCGTACAAACAACTAGGAGGAAAAAGATAAAGGATTGTTGTTCACAAAATACTGACAATCTGTTGATATCAACAGATTTAAACCGACGAGAGAAGTAAACGAAAACACTATAGGAGGATAGGCGAAGTTGAATCGTGCACAAGCCTGGTGAAGATTCATTGATCTAGTATACTGATATCTTCAGCAGACGACGAACATGTGACATATTACTATACTCAAAAAAGGTGCAAACTGATTCGAATAAACAGAAAACATCACAAATGGGGAACAATAGTCAAGTAGGGTAATGTGGATTATGAAAAGATTAACGGAAGAGAGGCAACATCAGCCTCAACACAGTTTGTGCTATCGGGTACGCATGCAGCCACTAGCTGACCATGATTCAGACTGAACATGGACATTGCTAGGGTGACACCAAACCACATAAGTAAACATAATAAGTGGCATTCTTATCGTCGAAATATCGAAGTTTATCAGACAGGCTGTGGCTGATTTCCTCCGGTTGCGAAGCCCTTGTTGATTTGCTCTTCCCAGCTTTCTTTTGGTACGAGTGACTACTCAGGTCCATTACTGATAAATCCAGCATTTATTTGAAAAATGCCATCTTCAAACGTCACGCGCTTAGTCGTATAAGTATGTATATGTCGAACCTAATTCAGACCATACGTAGCGTGTGCTATTTTCTCGAGCATCGGTTTCCCGTGATAGACCGTTTCGGTTTTGAGCGTTTAGTAATTGGTCTGATTATTAACTTAGGTTAGCAGAAATTGAAATTGGCTATCTTACTCAGTGGCAAACGAACAGCTATGTCAGTGAAACATCGTCAATATTTTAGTAGTTTTATGGAGCTTGATCGATCATTTTAATGAATTTTTCTATTTAATCATAAAGAAATTAAATGAAAGCGCAAACCAATCACTGATGCCCTCTTTGGTCGCGATTTGCTTCTGATCACGAAGCGTTCACTAATGTTATTTCTTGTGTATATAACGCTTTCATTAACACTTTTAGTTGAACTGTCGGGCTGTGTTTGCCGCGGATGCTGGTACTGAACGCTCTAGTACAGGCGAACATCTTCCGCGTTTGATCTGGTACTACCGTCAACCGGAAATCCCTGGTGATGTTCCAATTCCTTCGCAACTGTTCCCTGTTCAACCACCACGAATGGAAACACTTGTCATCACACCTCAAGTGGACCATAAAATCTCAATCGAATCAGATGTGTACTCGTTTAGAGATGATGTAGCGGAATTTCACTGCAATGCCTACATGGAATCCGATGAAATAGCAGCACAGAAGATTGTATATGTTCAGAGTAAGTCCAGTGTGTGGTTACTTCCACGGACAGCATTTAAGTCCGCAACAGTTGAATGGATTGTTTGGTAGGTTAACAGTAATAGAGCCAAGTCTTATAACCACGGACACATGTTAGAACTTTTCCATATACAGAGCTATCCGTCACGGAGCAGATTGGTTCTTTCATATCGACTGACGCGTATCAATGAGTTTGGCGAACTATACGCCATTATAATTTGGACAACATTCAGTCTTCAACTTCTTTAGCTGTTTGGGCTGATCATGCACTCATGAATTTGTTACGCTGCTGAATTGTCGACTTTGAGAATTTACCACAGGTATTGTTAAATATAGACTGAGGAATGCAAATCAAATAGTTCGTGCAGACCCTTGACATATGTAACATATATACCCTATTTCCAGTGTACAACAAAAGTTAGTCTGATGTGGGATGTATAGAGACAGTTATGTGAAATGAACACGGGAGTTAGAAACTCGAACAGTAGTCATAACCATTTGGTGCAAATACAATCAAACGAGAAGAGTGTGAGGCCGAAGTTCATGATTGTCACTAATAATTACAGCTGTTCCGTAGGTTCAATTGATATACCTATTTATAAACGATGGAAACTTCGGTTGGCTTGACGTTTGCTTTACTTTCCGTGAATTATGTTGTGGCTTCCTTGATGTACCTACAGGAAGTCTTTCGGATATTTTCTTGGTTCGGGTTTAACCAAAAATAAAGTCCGAATTCCATGAGCAGTTTTTTGCCGATTTTACCCACCTTCAACATGTCATAAAACTTGACTTTACTTGGTCGAATATGCAGTGTCGTGGATAACCAGAAACGAAATGAAACTTTAGTTAGCAGTGGCATGACATGTACCATTGTTTACAACTCAAATTGTAATGGACCGGCACATTGTGTAAGATTATCAAAACGACACCAAGGGCTATTACAATCTCCATTTTGCACCATGGACGGGATTCCAAACCGCACTGACCGGATACAAAACAAATAATGACCTTTTATTTCAGAATCGATGGGTTCCCCTCTGAGCGCGTTTTTCGCATGTTATTGCTATCACGTTTGGCCAATTTTTTTTTCCGAAGGTAGCGTGTGACATCTGAAGTGTTTGATGCTACTGCGGTTGTATTTATGTGCGATCCCTGCCTTTGGCTAACACATTACTGTTCGTAACAAACTGAATTGTGACAGTGAACATTCAGTTATAGAAAAATGTGCTAGACACTCACGGTGGCTAGCTAATCAACTGTGGTTGTTTAATGCTAGTGAACTGTTCAGATGATACACGTTTTCCGTGTGAGATCGAACCGGTTTTTGCTAAAGAGAATGGGCAAATCTCACTTCCGTTTACCGAACGCAGTGAGCACGTATTACACCAGATCAGTTTTTTCTTGTTCATTTTGGGAGATGTCGTAAAGGGTAGGATTGGTTGGCGCTTCGATCGTGATCGCCAGTTCTAAACATTATATTATCTGATAACGTTGGAAACCGAAGGGTACGAGTTTGCAGTCATGCTTTTTAATGTCAATCAATTAGGTTGAACGGTTGCCACAGTTTGTACTAGATTTTTTAAAGTAGAGATATGAACGGTTATGTAAACACGCTGTACAATCTGTTTCCCATGCCAGTTAGCAACATATCGATAAGTGATGTCTATCGCATAAGCGGAAAAATTAATGGATGTTTTATACGGCTAGACGTGAAAATGCTAACAGTTCACTGGGTTTTTCTCTTTGGCTTTAGAAATCAAAGAGCAATTCAATGTTCGAATATTCGATGAAGATTCCCGTAGTAGAGTCTATGCTTTTGTGGGTTCCACGAAGAAACTGACCTGCTATGTGAACGGTATGTGATAACTGACTCTTCTTGATAAACCGTATGTTCTACTGGTCAGAGATTGTGCTTAGTGTATACCATTGTATTTTGTTACCATGAGTTCATATACTTGTACAGAACGTATCATGTGCACTAATGTCAGATCAGTTATGATGCGATTGATACATTTAATCAAACACATGTTTGCACTATCGCTCACCATAGTGATTTAATGAGGGGTCAACAACCGACTGTTTATTATGAATGTTTCTCATAAATTTGAAGCGTTATATGTGAAACATATTGTAACCAAAGATTGTCACTATGGTTCTGTGAGCTCTTTGGAAATTCACTAATTTGATCAATGACCATTTTACAATGACAGTCTGTCGGATAAGAACTAAAAAGTAAACTTGATTGGATACTTTAGTTTACCGTAAGTTGTACAAAACTTCCGAACAAAATGTCCGAGCTTTTACTATCTATCTAAGTGTAGTTGGGACATTATTCGAACCTAGGTAGTTTTCATAATACTGTATTACCGGGAATTTATGATAAATCCTCAAAGATCACGCAATTTTTTGAACTGAAAAGAAAGATGCAGTCAAAGATCAGCCGAAGCTTATTTTTAATTGGAGACTGTTTTTTTTAATGTTACCAACCTTTGATCTGTGAAAGCTGCTGCAAACTTGGGATGTGACATTTCCAGCTACCCTTTCAACATAAAATGGACCGGCTAGTCCAAAAGGCACTTCAATTAACTTCCCTGTTAAGCACCCAACTCTATTGATAGTGTATTCAAATTGGAGTGGTATGCGTTAATAGCACATAGAAGAACCACTTGCGTATGGGTGTGGTACAGTTTGTGGTGCGGTCTGTAATTCAATTTATGTCGAATTGATGCTCAGATTCAAGTGTCAACGATTTTACAAACTTCTATGGAATACTATTTTTGATGTCCACCTAAATCAAACTTTGTATCTCTAACAGATTGCATAACAAACTGGGATGTCGGTTGAGTCGAAAAGTTTGAAGCCTCGATTTCCACCGCCTGCTGGGGAGGTCAAAGCTTACCTCTGTTCTGGAAAACTTGCATGAACTACAATTGAAGCCTGATCACTGGATCTATATCTAGAAAGTACTAGTTGAATATTACATAGATGACTAACTGTGTGAAGCTAGATTATGAATGGTGGGTACATGGATGCATACGTTTATCTTTATCGAGAGATTAACTCACTCACTTCAGAAGATAAATCATCACACACCCATCTGCTGCTAATAGTCTTTTGCAATGAGACGAAATACGGAATAATATGTCACTTCTTATTCCTCTTGGTTTTGTGGGCTATTTACGAAGAATTTATTACTGGCTTAAATAGAGTAAATCTCAGACTTACTGAAGTCATATTTCATCACAGACATCAACACTGGGGACCGAGTGGAACCTGAGAGTTACCAATGGGAAGTGAGTACTGGAGATGGCAGTGGTGAATGGCTTCGGGGTTTCAGCGACCGTCAACCGGCGGAAGTTGTCAGCGGATGGTCAAACAATCAGTTGTTACTGGAATCCCTCAGACTCGCAGAAGGTACCACAGCTCTCCAAACGACCTACGAGTTTAGATGTACCGTCGCACACAACGCAACGTTTGATACTACTTCTAGGCCGTTCGTAATGAGTGTCCGAAGTGAGTTTATTGCGTGAATTTTGCCGTTTCATTGTTATTTGTTTGTGTGAAAGCAAAGGAGGTAGAAGGTACCTGGAAAATACAGCATTATTATCAGATTGTCACAAATTATAATTGAATGAAGTAACTAACGCACTTTTGTCAGTCATTTCGAACTGAGGCTATTCAGGAAGACTTGAAGCCTGTTTAGTGTTTAATGAGTCATCATCTAATGGATACTTTATCTCTATCCTCCGTCGTGCCTAGATATAGCTGACCGACTCACATAATAGTCTACAAAGACTCGCAAATAAACAGATGGCAAATAGACTCGCAAAGTAGATAGATCTCACAGATATCGTCGTAGGAAGCTTGTTCTAAACAGAGTTTCTCGCAACCTTTCAGTAGAATATAACCTGACCTCTGTATTTGTGGAAAAAATTGGGGAACAGAGTTAATCCTTAGGATCACATTCAGGAAACAAACATTAATGTACCAGTTGGTAAATGGGTCTGCGATACCAAAATGTTACATATTTTATTAAAAGTTCCCGTCACGTATGTTATTCAATTTTGCAGTTGTAACGATTACACACTCGCTTTGGAGTTTTTCTAAGGCTTTACTGGACAAATTTTCATAATCGACGTCATGCGCTGAAAAATACTGGAGTGTTACTGTCTGCTAATCAGAGCCTGTATGGCCATAATTGAAAAGCACACGACATGCTTTTACCAAGTTAATCGAATATTAGGGATAAATGTTCAAAACCTATTCAAGTAGTGTTTATTCTTCCACTGTATTCAAACAAACGTCATACTATGATTTGCTTGATCACATTGTTTTATGGGACAAAAATTCGGACATAAAGTACATCAGATATTTGTATAAGTACGAAGATTAAATTCTCAAACTAAGTTATGCCAACCACAAAATAACGATTGAGGATATATTTTATTTTGTGCTAGAACATGCTGGAATGTAGTGGAATCATAACAAAGCAACAACAATGTCTTGTGTGATTCAAAAAATATTTATTTTTGCATTACTGCTGTGATTATCAAACCTCTAGTTGTGTTTAACAACAAGGTCAGAGATGGTAACCATGAAGGCAAACGACGTACATTGTGTGGAATTTTCCTTAAAGTACGTTAGTTTTAGTTGTCTACCATGAAAACACTTTAACACAGTGGTTCTTTTGCCAAATATATCGTACGGCTTATATATAAATAATCAAGTGTAATTCATATCTCGACTCGTTCGCGTATCTTACTCGGTTTTCAACAGTCACGATATCCTTTAGTTTACCAAACTTTCATTATAGGCATTCCCTTAATTTAAGTCAGTCATTAGTGACATATCACAATCTGCAAAATATTTTTCGTCATTCCGTTTGCTGATTCAAATTACTTCTCTAAACCGTTCTTAATGAGTCGTCTGAATACGAGATGTCAATACCTTCTAATTATCTCTTTACATTAATAGTGAACAGACAGTCGTCAGTTTAGTTGATTACATAATCTGAAACATAACTTTGAAAACTATTTTTCAATATATTTTTCACCATAGGCACACGCAGACTTGAAGGTCTTCAGTTACCTAGACAGTTATAAAAGTTGAAAATCTAACTGTTTGATGGAATTAACTTTCTCCCAAAAACTGTTTAGCCTTATTTCAATACGATTTGACCGGTACTTACCTGGTTTTTCTCTTATTATTATTATTATTATTATTATTATTATTATTATTATTATTATTACTGTCATTGGTCAACCATGACTACAGAACCATTTTTCGTTAAGTTATATGCCAGTCAGAAGAAAATATTTGACATTTCCTTGTGAATTTAGTCCTTGGGATATGGTAAAAACATAGACATCTTTTTGTTTTAAATGTATATTTGTGTTGGTAACCAAACATGACACTATTGCTGTCTCTCGTGAATGACTGTTTGCCAAGAGTTATCCTATCCTCTAATTATATACACTTCAGCCATATGATTTATTTTCCGTCAACATTTATTCGGCTAACATCAGTCAATCATTAATTTTTCCCTTGTTTCAGAAAAACCGAAGATTGAGCACATCCGGCTGGACCGTGAGAAACCTACAGAAACAATTTTGGATGCTGTCGGAACGCCGACAGATACATATGAAGCTACAGAAGATTATCGACTAGGTTGTAAGCCGGAAGTAACTGGCAGTGAAGCTGTGGCTGTATGGCAAAAAGTGAGTAGTCGCTTTATGTCTTCTGTCATCCTTCTTCAATTGCCTCCTCTCATGACCTTTTCATGTTCGCTTTTTAGTTCACTCAATTTCTTCATCTGTTTTCTTTTTACATCCACACAATCCACCATAATTCATGCAACCAGATATTATCTCACAGTTATGTTTCTGTTAAGTACCACGTCCAGTAAGTAGGAGAAGCTTTTTCTCGGGTTGCTTTAACAATTCTCCGATTGTGTCAACTCAACTTTTCTCAAAACCTTTATTAAAGTATGTATTATTTAAATGAAAATGATAATAGGAAAAATGAACACATGATTTTAATTAAAAGTTTGAAGAAAGGATTACAGCGGATTAAAAGGGATTAAAGACCATATTCACCCCCCTTCAGTTAAAACACCATGTTTACTACAGAACTTGTATTCAGTGGGAAAGTTGCTCTGAAATTTTGGATTGCTCATCAGTTTTGAACATATTTTAGCTAATCTGCTTCAAAAATTTTTTTCACTTAGTCCATCTTCGTCCAATCCAGTAGGTTTTGCGTTATAATGAAAACACTGATGACATTTTTGTTGGTCAAAATATTTACCTTTGCACTGTTGATAATTTTTATCGTTGTTTAGTGTGGAGACGACCAGTGCACCACCGTTGAGGATCTGTTACCAACTGGGGACAAACTATTTCTGTTTGCAAACTCAACCCGGTTCACTGATGAAGGATTGTTCCGGTGTCAAGTCAGCTTGCAACTGAAGGACTATAACTTCAAACTGACTGAGTATAGGAATGTTTTAATCAAACGAAAATGTAAGCAGTAAGATGGTTTTAAAAACGTTTTAAATGAGTAAACGTTGATGTGGACAAGTGCAGTGCAAATTCGTTTAAAGTACACGAATGACATTTTATTTGAACTAACTGAGTTTCAGTTCATCCACTAACTAGTTTGTGAAATATTTATGCCTGCACTCCGTTAACCTATGCAAAGCTGTGTTAATGTGCAGATGGCATGCTATCCGAAAAAGTTGGTCGGATTTGCGTAGCACGTATAAAGAAGCAGTTTTAATCAATTGTTTGCATTTTTTTTAAACACAAAAAGTTGTATTGAACTGTACAAAGCGATTGATTTTTGTTGATCTTGGTAGCGTTCAAATTCGGAAAATCTAAGGGTAACTACTCGATGCACGCGTATTTATTAAAAACGATTCCGCTTAAGATCAATTTACGTATCTGTATCTGTAAAAATCTACTTAATATTCTTGAAGCCGATGTTGGTTATTTTGTTTGCTCTGAAAAAAACTCATAAAACAACCAACGGGCTTCTATAACATGATCATTCACATCAAAGATTGAAATAAGATTACCAAAAATAACTTTGAAAGCCAACTAGAAATTTATCCATTACACAAATCTAAATTCAGTCAACAACCAGGTGCAAGCTTATGCAGCAATTAATTACAGTTGCACAACTGTAACCTCTAATTTCACATAGAAATAAGTGTTTAAAGAGTATCATTTGGTCAGATAACCAGGTTACATGGTTTACTGTTAATCATTTGCTAATTATCTTTCGCATTTTGTAAGGTCACCTTCTCATTATGAATCAGGATAAAGAAGACAATATTCCGATTTCTTGTTATATATGTCCAGACAAATCCTGTTGCGTATTGGTACATATTTGTGCATACAATCGGCCATTAACATTTCAATACGAGAATCAAATTGAAACAACAGAGAAAGCAAACATGTCAGGATTCACAATATTTGTCATTATCTTGCCAACACACAACAGAGATTTAAACAGTAGGCTAGCAACTGTTTCAGCAATGCTGTGTTCGGCTGTGTACCGTTGACTGGTTACACTGGTGTTGCGTCACTAGAACATAACGCGCAGTGCAGGCTCCTTGTTCCTATGTGTGACTGTGACATGATGCGTTGCACGTTATTATTATATGAAACGATAAAATTTGTCACTGTTATACATGTGGTCTCAGCTAATTGTTCAACGCTTGATAAAGCTGAGCATTGATTGATTCACATTACGCAGTTGTCAAGTCTAGCTTCCAGTGAACAAACAGATGCAACGACTGGTCTGTATAGCAGAATCCGGTGTCTTTATTCGCCGTAGGGATGTGTTCCTGCTGTGCGTTTTGGTATAATGTTGTCGCAACCTCAACTCAAGAATTCGATTTTATTATTTTAGCATAATCCAACGAAAAGTCTCTTTGTATAACACAATTTTGACCTCTTTTCTTATTAGTAGTACGTAGTTTGACACACTTATGGTTTTGATGAGACCCAGTTGTGAAAAGTCAGGGCTTCGGCTGGATTCGAATTAGCGACATGAACACCATGCTCAAATGCGAAAAGCGCTCTACCAGCTCAGCTACGAAGCCACGCCAGGAGCTCGGAAATTTCACATTTGAACTCGGTTACCCATCCATCCCATTGTTTTCTATGGAATCCATCAAATGTGGATTTCATTCCATATATAAGACAATGGGACGACTGGGTAACCGAGTCCAAATATAAAATTTCCGGAATCTTCCCGTATGTTTGCTTGACTTCTCCGTCAGATCGATATTTCATGGTGGTCATTCGAACGAAGAACGTCCTTCAGTAACCACATTTCTTCCGTCAGTCAACCTGCTAACACGTATGCGTCATCCAACCAGAGTTCCACTTTGTCAAACGCAGAACACATCTCAAGTCAGACACACAGCAAAAACGATTGCATGACATTGCTTGACGATGGTGTGCACTCGCGTTCAACTGATAAAACTTCTCTCATTCATCATGAACCTCGGTTATGTGACACAAAAGCTTTTCACAATCACGTTACATCTGCTTGGTTTTCTTTTCCTTGTTATCCTTGTTTATTTCCTATCCACGTTTTCATCAGATGTTCGGTTGTTCGTTTAAAGTATAACAGTTGAACGTTTACGACTGAAAATAGCGTAAGAATTAAAATAAGCTGGCAGACTTCATCCTGTCTGAATGTTATCAGATATATGAACGAGGGAGTCTGTTTCAAGTAAACTGTGAATGTTCTATAATTCACGAATTTTTATGAGATTTTCGAAACATTTATGATTGTCTTGTTTCCTAACTGATTTGATGTTAACGAACGCGATCTTGTCAGGATCTCCTAGTCACTATATAGGCTAATAGATGGTGGTTGAACTTTGTCCACTACAGATTTAACAGCGGTTTACATGGGATTGCATCACACACACCTGGGCAGGAAGTTCCTCTGTTCTTTTATAAATAAAACATGTTTCTAAAGGATATCCTTGCCTGGACCGAAATTTAAAATCCCGCCTTCGTATTTGTAAGATAAGTCTATTGAATTCTGGTAGTCCACGTCATATTTAACGCTAGCGGAAAAATGTATCAGCGGTATTCGATGCACTCAGGGTTCTAACTCATAATAATGTGTTTAACAGTCGGCATCGTTATCATCGAGATAGCTTTATTATTCAACAAGGGCTTTGCTTCGAACGTAAAATTAACGGTTTGCAGTCTATTCCATTGCAGTTAATTGTCGAATGGAGACTCTTAGATGAATGAAGTTTAGCTCGTATATTATTGCACCTTCAATATGGTTTGACGATAGCTCAGGTACATTCGAGGATTTGTCGAAAGTGCTTCTATTGTTGTGAACACAATGCAGCTCGATGTTGTTTCATTCTCGTTATAAATCGTAAGCTGATCTACATAGAATGTAAGTCGTATCTGAAAGCCCGGATAGCAGTTTGGCCACAGTATAGTCTAGTTACTACTCGTACTTCTGCTTTAACGGGAACAAATGCACGCAACTTTTAAGTGACAGCAATTCAAGCATTTTTATTTGTGTGTAATTGCCATTGAGGTTGATGTCCACTTACTTTTTCTGTGATAGTGTGGACATATACGAATACCCACCGACGTTCGAAATCGACAAACGACTACCAATCAATACAGACTACGAGAACAGCAAAGAACTAGCCGACGTATTTGTACAGTATCATTGTGAAACGCTAGTATGTCCGTCTGTCCAGCTGATCAAACTGGCTGACTGTGAGCCTATACTAGACAGTCACATTTTCATTGTTTAATTAGGAATATAATTGCTGGGCTGTCTGTGTTGATTAACTCATCACTCATGACAGGCGACCAGATGGAATTGCAAGACTGATAAACGTGTGCAAAAAAGCTGAAACATTAAATTAGAATGGGTGGTTCATTTTTGCTTCTGGCAACCGGGTAGACGTTGATTATCATGTCTTCCGTTTAACATGGCGAAAACCTATTGGAACTGATTTAATGGAACTATGCTGTACAAAGTAATGCTGTTTTGTGCGGCAAAATTATGTTAGGATAGTAAACATTTGGTTAACTTGATCGACCAACCCTTTGAGTTGAAATCTTATTATACTTGTATGTCGCATGCCGAATCGATCGTCTATTGTCAACGTATACAACGTGCCACCATTGATTTATATACTAACATGAACGGCACAGACTAATAGGTGTCACTCCTCACTAAAAATTCGAAGCTACCCTGATGTCTTGGAAATATAAGCATCATATCATCTTCTTTACATCAATCTGATTGGTCAGCTTGACCAAACATGTCCTATCTAGCCATTCGGCACGGAGAGTGAAAAGGGAGTTGGCAAGGGCTAAGGTCTATATTAACCTTCCAGCAGACGACTCAACCTCAGGCTTTAATATCAGAAGACTGGTTTATAAATCTCTAAGCTTTGTCAGTTTACACAGAATCACCAGTTCGATCCATTGGCTAGGCCGTCATCAGCAATTTGAACTAGTTTTATTGAGAATACGCATGATAGGGCCGCTGGACAACGACATCGTTAGTTTACGTTTATCGGTAACAAATGTTTCACATCAAATTACCTACTTCAGAAAGACCAGCACTGGTGGTTGTGAATTACTATTGTGTTATTGTTGGCGCTACCCCTAGCGACATGAGCCTTGCGACATTAATGGTTCGAGTGTCTTGGGTGGTTCACAGAACAAGTGATCTTTACCTAACACTATTAACGGATTGAGAAACTGTTGTGCAGAAATCACTCTGAGTCACTGAACCCCAGAACGTTTGATTCACCGTGCAGCTTAAGAGGGATTAGAAATCATAATGTGGTTACAAGGACGATCGGAAGTATTTTCAGTAAAATTCTCGATTTGTTTACCCTATTAAGATATGTTGTCTTTTTCAGCATATGGATTCATAAGACCAAGTTAGGTGATTAAACATTATCTTCTGGCCAGTTTAAAAAAATACTTAAAATGGCTTGGCCTGATTAGCCGACTAATCAAAAGGTTTAGAATAACGATCAATGAAATGGACACCACGTTCCCGATCAAACCACTCGGACAACATTATGGTTTTTTAACGACGGTAACTAACCATTTGAATATGAAGATCTAGTCGAGACAAGTATGGTGTAAACAGAATGATAATCAACACAATCGTATGAAAATCGTGTCAACGGAAGTTTTAATTTCCGTCCGGATGAGGATATGCACGATCGATAGAGTCTTCTAAGATGAGCAAGTGTTAGGGTCAACTGCATCTTTTCAAAATGAGCAAGCGGAAAGTTTGTCCCGATATGGAAACTTCAAGAAAGTGATAAAATATTCACCCATTTAGAGTGAGTCAAGTTTATCACTAAATGTTGTGCAACATTTTATGATCGTGAATTCTTTTATGGTCAGTTATAACTCAATACACCTCTTCGTGGAGAGTTGCAAGTATTCGTTATAGACACGAGTCAGTCACGTCATAGTTGGTAAGAGTGGCTGCGTTAATTTGGAAACTTCAAAGTAATATAATTTGTGACTATACAAACGTCAGATTATGGAATAAAAACGTGAGGACCTACCGTGATTTTCAGCACCTTTGTTTGTACTTATTCAAGTAACAGTACAATTTTAAGTTCAAAACGGTTAAACATTAGGTCGTTCATTTTACCTTCCTTCATAGCACGAGTATAGATGAGGTAAAAATTGATCAAATTTTGAACTGTTTCGGGACCGAGGTAACAGATAATTCCCTAAAAAATACGTACTATTTTGAGGTAGTGGGCAAGGCTGTATGACCGAAAAATATAGCAAAGTATGACAGGAAGTTTGAGATACGGAGTCTTACGAACGATCTTTGTTAACACTGGTCACCAACACGATCATTATCGTTTCTGTACGATTTGACCAAGCTAGTCAGCTCACGAAGCTAGCTCATTGCTAAATGATCACTGCAATAAATCCGTAATCATCACTGAATAATTGACTTACATGAGTGGCATTATTGAAATCCTTTAGGTCTATCTGAAACGAAGAAGACCATCTGAAAAGAAGCCAGCATTGAGTTTCAGGACATGTTTTACCCTTTTGTGAAAGGTTATCGTATATTATCTCGTCCTTGAGCTTTACGAAATAGCCATCCGAACTCGATTCGTGGTGAACGAATAATTGTTACGCTGTTTCGAATTGGAAATTCTATCGTAAGTTACATGTATATTGTGTGCAACATCACTCACCTTAATCACTTTTTTGTACAACTGACTTCAGCGGCACCCGCGATCTATAGCAGTGATGCGATCGCCTACACAGTCAATGATGAAATGTCACTTCAGTGCACAGATGAAGCATCCTCCCCTGAATCTACAGTGGAGTGGAAATTTGAACCATTGGGCACAACACCGACAGAACGTAAACATCCTATTCGTCTGGGGAAAACATACGCATATGGCCGCATTTACATATTTGCGTAAGTCCCATATCTTTTTTCTTCTATCTGTTGGATCCACCAAGACATTTTTTTCCAAATGTGATTACAGACCAGTCAAAAATACACGCACCAGATACTAATTCCCAGTTCCCAATCCACCTATTTAAATCCACGTAAGGAATAAACCATATTTATGTTTTAAAGTAAATCTGGTTTTCTACTGACATTTCACATTATACGTATGATCTATCGCCTGCTGTGATCTGGTATCAATTCACCATCTTTTCACTACCGTTTTTTCTGGAACAGCTCTCCAGTTATCATCTTGAGTAGAGAATGCAAGCTTGTCTTAGTAGTCTGCCCCGGTCAGGCGTCATTACCAGCTCAAACATGCGAATTAACCGTACTTGAGTATTATGTGTTTAAACCGCCATGCCAATTTGCCAGTTCAACATATCACCTTCTAAGTTAACAACATCGCGCAGGCCCAGTTTGGAGCAATAAGCAATTTGGTGGCAACTTTCAAATCGTTCTACAGGTGTTGTTGTCTGCACAGAAATCACACTTTCAACATCATACGTTTATAAGTGGAGATGTTCTGTCTAGAAAGGTTTTGGCTGTGAAATTTGTGGGCCGTAAAACCGTTCTCTTATGGGGTATGTTGTCTTTAAGGTGTACCCTATGAAAGGGGATGCTCAGAGTAAGGAGTCACCTATTGTTAATTAACAACCTTTTGATTCTTGGATTGATTGTGCCGCTGATGTATTCCGATCGATAATCTATTGACTTCAATGGTCTTTTGCTTTGACTTATTCCGACCCTCTTGTCTCAACAATCAACACAACATTCATTCAACCAGTTGAGACAGAATCAAGTTAGAATGGCAATTCGAAATGTAGTAGATAAAAAGCTTTGGTTTCTAGTATGCGGTTTTCTTTTCTATTCACAGTCACGCTAAACACAAATAGGGGAAAAACTAGCCGATTCATCGCTGTTTTGCAATTGGACATAAGGAAGTTTGAATACTGGCTTACATCGAACCTCTCAAGATAAGCCTGAGTTTACATTGACAGTGACGCCAACCATATTTGTTAGACCAAATGGAAGTAACCATGCAAAAAATATATTGTGATAGTTTAATTTTTAGTTTTTGTAACTCAAGGTGAACAAGTAAGAAGTACTATTTCAAGATTGTGTTACACAAACTATTTACAGGAGTCGTTACTCAATTGTTCTCCTTAACTGTGGAATGTTCCTTTCCTGTGGTGATTTTGAACAACTAATCGTAAGTATACAAACAATGTTCATATCAAACTGTAACCTTTCATAGCGAAAGCATAATGTTAACGGGATTGTTGCGTTCCAGTAGTATGATGTACTGCATTCCATAAAGCATTAACGTGTTCTGCCAATTCGATTTGCAAGTGAATCAAAACATATCAGACAGTCTTCAATGCTGACACTGTTGGCTATATTTATGTTTGCATACTGGTTTAATGGAGGAAACACCATGATATCTTGAGGAGTTCGGAGGTGACTACTGTTCTAGTTTGTCCATAGAGTGCTTGGTAGTTTCATAGCGAATAGTAAATCTGAACGACGTTCCCCAAGGAAGCGCGAGCAAGTAAACAATACTATGGCGTTCTACAGTGGATATCAAGTACATGGCTCCATGCCTTTTTAGTTTCCTTGACGTTTGTTCTCCGAAAAGTAATGCCATTTAAGTAGATGGTTACTAATCGTGAATCCAATAACCTGAGAGGACGTGTTCGCGTTCAGTAAATAAGTGATTGAACGATATTTAGAGTAGACTGATCAAACATATGTTGCACTCATGACCACTAGGTTTCAAACAACTACTTTATAAACGTTCCAAAGATTAGATGTGACGCTGGTTCGATTTCGATGTTTCATTAATGCAGTATCGCAAGAGGTCAGCTGATTCCGGAACATTCGGGCAAGTACACGTGTACGGCTACCAATCCACATGGAACGGCAAGTAGCACTATAGAGGTCACGGTTACTGAAGAGCTGCAGCGAGGATCTCGCCGAGTGAGTCCGCACTGTGCACATGTGTTTGCGCTTGTGTGCGAATTATCAGATATTATTCATACGACGGGTATGCATGGTCTACCGACAATTACGTTCTTACCGTGTCAAGTGACTAGTTGGCTGTGAATGTTTTCTGCGTTTCGCTATCAAAATGTTTGAAGTAGGCCTCAACAACTGATAATGCCTTGTAACAAATGCGATCATCATAAAAGTAAACTGATGTTTTTAATCTGTACTAATGCAAAATAATAAGTAATGACCATTGACCTTCTACCTTTGTCAACAAAATCGAAGCAACAGAAAATTTGCTTGTTTCTAAACTTTCCCAAGTACATATAGTTTCACTTCAAGTTTCTTTTTAACAGACGTCAGATTTGTGTTATATAACACATGCATTCATTGAGAAACGTCTGAGATTTTCTGCCGAAAAATAAGACTACTTGTTTACTGTGAGAAATATCCAGTATGACCAGTACAATTGAGCCAAGAGTAGTTTGTTTCAACTATTCGCACTGGCTCTATTAGAACTAGGTTTGCTTTCGATCATTCTCAAATTTTCGGAACTATACGGTTCTGGGTGTGACGGAGATTAGTATTGAATTGGTGAGGCGCGCAAAGCAGTACTTCAAAATTGATTGTGACTTCATGATGGCTTTTTTTTTTAAATTGCAATTATGTATTGGATTGCTACCAATACATAAATCCATTAGTCATCTGTTTGTACATGGAGATCAAAAACGAACAAAAATGTGGAATGACGGAATGACTTCTCAATGTGTCTCGGGACGTCGCACTTCCGATTACATTGGTTTCACTCCTGATCTTTATAGAAGTGGCCTGAAGTATTCCTGGGGTTGTGTGTAAGCCACCTTCCGAAAACGACCTTAATACACGATATTATGTATTTACAGAGGGCATTGCTGAATCTATCCAGGAGAACATGTATTGTGTTGAGCATAACCTCTTAAACATGTAGAATTATATTACTTGCTTCTCGTCATGGTGACATATTTACCGTTTTAATAACCAGTTAGTTCTTCAAAGCAGCTGATAGCTCAATGAACTTTGAAAATTATGGCAGCCATACAATGTCTCCCGTTTTCATAGTAGTGATAACCGTAGAAGAATATATCTGTCAGGAACCAGTATATCTTCGCTAACTGTTTTATGGAGCAGATAAGTCACAAACTATATAAAAATACTTTACGTTATGTGATTTATTTAACTTCATTGCATGATAGTCTATGCATATTCCTTTCAACTTGTTCGAAACGAGCCTTCTGTAGTAACTTTTCTAATGGATGACTTAACAGCAGATGTAAACGTAAGATCAATGTTGAATCTTTCCTATCCAGATTTTTCATAATACAAAAAAACTGAACATTAGTTTAGTGGGCAAATATCAGCTTATCAACATTTGGGTCGATTGTTGAGTAAAAGTGGAGTACAATTGTTTACGTTGTTTTGCACACTAAACATATCTATAGATGCAAGATAACCTGTATAAGAAAATAATCATAATCTTATTTTTCTATTTTTAGTCCTACAGAAATCGACTGCGCTACCTAAGAAAAGCTTGAAAACGAGATCTGAAGATGATATTGCAATTGTCTACATTTGACTAAACTTATACATCAAATCATCAAAAGTAGCTTTTGCTTCAACTCCGTTCGAATAACTACGCTTGCTGCTTTCATTATTTGCCTGTCTGATTAGTTTATATTTATTAATCAAACCGACGTTGTATTATTATAATTAATGATATTGTTATTCAAATTATGGTGTTCTTGTTCCGAAACGAAATAAATTGACTTAATAATGTGTATCAGGTTTTCTTACTTTTGTTTGATAATTCGGTAGAGGATGTCTACAAAAACCTATGTGATCCTACCCAGTTTGGTTGACAAGAAATCTGTTTCTGATTTAGCGTTGATACAATCAATCAGCGGACAGACTATACGCTGTAAAGCAGATGACTATCCTTGTCATATGAAGGGAAAACATTCAGTCAAGTTAATCTGATGTCTGAAACGTTTATAAATAGCATCAATCAACTCTATAGAGAAATGGTCATTAAAGTGTATGATTAATTTGTTTTGTTCCCTATCAAATCGTCTAAGCAAGTTTGCAGATAAGCAGTTTCATATTTAGGTTGATCTTTCACTTAAATATTTTAACACTACGTTGAGAATTTTTTAGTTATTAGTGAAATGACTAGAGAAAACTGGAAAAATGTTCATGACTAAATAATTGTTATCAATTTCTCAATGCACTGACCATCTCTTACAAGATAAGATAAGTGGAATATTTATCATTGAAAGTTAAGAGAAGTAACCAGAGAACACATGAGAAAGACGATGTGAATGTTCCCGAGATATCGAATTTTGATTCCTTTATATGGAGAGAAATCACAGTTTGACTTCATGGTCCAGTCTAAGTGGAAATATGCTAGCGTTAAACCATTTCTGGTAAACTCATTCAAAAGCATTAGTTATCCAAATGTCGACTTGTCTAACTGTCTTGTCAGGTGGTTACTGCGTATGTTCGTAAATAAGGATTAAGTGGGTCGAATCAAAAATCGCAGAAGCATTCATCTCTCCAGATGGTCTTCTTTTGAAGTGTCAACAATTTCCATCCTTTATGCCCTGAACATTGCGCGAATAAAGGCAAGGTTCATATACATTCTAACCGTTAGTTGTTCTCACGAGCTTATTGCAATATGCTTTTCGCCTAATGATTGTCTTATCAAGTCGGCACATCAGTATGTCAGGTGATGCATGCTTATCAGGCATTCTGCCGTTGTGATCAGCGTGACGATTAAGCCATTTGGGATACACCGGTGGAAACCAGAACAGATCGTTCACCAGTCGTTCACATTTGATTATATTCAGACCAACATCTGAATAGAAAACCAACCTGTTTTAGGTGGAGTGATCTAAATATGAAAATCAACTTGGAATTTACCGATAGCGTAAGTCCCTTTTTTCATTGACAAAACTGACTTCAATAACCGATGTAATCTTGTCGGAGTTGTTGCAGTCTATCAGGTTGCTTATTGATGGACCATTATACAATATCTCCTATTCTATTTTCCTGGGGTTATTTGAATAATATTAGTAAGGCAATGTATTTATCCGGACGACAAGTTGATCTGATCAGTCAGGTTAGAATTTATGCGGGCAGCAATACCATTTGATCATGTGTGGCTTAGTAAAAATGCCGTTTCATAAACAATGAGTGAAAAACTTGTTCAGTTCCTCAATCAATCGCCCTTTCCATGCATAAATTTTAAGAGAAAGCGATCACTTGAGTTTGTATAACGACCAGCCAGGTGAACTGAGGTTCAACTAAGTAGACCTGTCCACCAAAGGTATCTTACTTCTAGGTGTATGAAACCCGCTCACTAAACAGATCACTTGAATCTGGATCTTTTTTAGTTGGACAACACTGTTTCGAAGAAGAGCAGAGTATGAGATACCGAGTTCAACCATGTCATCAAACTTAATCCAAACTCATTGGCTGTTGGTATTTCTCCAGTCGCAAATGGTGTCATAAATCAGGATTCTATCAAAGTTTACGATGACGTGTCCAAATGCGTGTTGAAGTGGTTTGGAGTTTAATTTTGCCTTCGGCCTTGCAGGAAATGCTGAATGTTATATGTGTTTGCGCACATGTATAGCTGAGCGCTTGATAAGAAAAAAGAGTTTGTTGCAGTCTTTGGCGGTGGTGCGACTCAGCACTGTAGACATACCCGAGTAATCTTACAGTAAAACACGTTAACGAATACTTTGGAGTACAGATTAAGCTAAAATTCCGTTTGTGATCACACAAACAGTAGTTGTAGAGTTCGCAAGTAACAACCATTTTTGACAAAAATCACATTCTGACAGTTTTGGAATTAACATGGCGAATCTTATGGATAACTAAGAATGAGGATTCTAAATTCTCATGATGGCCAGTGCCTGTATGATTGAAATCAATCGCGCTGTAAAGGTTGTTATGTTTAATTGTTCCGGCACTTTGATGAGTACAAAATTACAATGGTAATCACATGTGCAAACTTTCATGCATATTACGGAGTTCTGTGACAACACATCACCACATACATCAATTCTTGTAGTATTGTAATTAATAGAATACCATTTTTCCCTTGTTAGTAAGGTTCTTTAGTTACATACACGATTTGTTATTCTAGGCCGGCATACTTGCGTATTGCTTCGAAGTGGATTTGTCATAATAAAACACTTCCACATGTTTGAGTCGATTCGTTCGTGAGTTGTTAAGTCTCACAGCTTGCTCCTGTAAAACATAATTGCGCCCTTTCCATTTAATTATTTCAAGTAGACAAAACCCTTCTTGGAAAGTAAAGATGCACGGTTTGAGAAAGGAAAGTTCGTGAAGTAAGAGGTGTTCAGTCGTACAAATAATTTAGATTCTCAGACAACCTGTGGCATGTGCACGACAATCTCTGTCTACAAGTCTACACGTTTAGGTCATAGAAATTCACATTAAGTAAGAAGAACCATTCATCTTTGCATGTGGTTTCCAGCGCAGATGTGTCTGTACACTTTCTACAGTCGGCTAATTATGCTGATCCACTATCCGTAGACTGATAAAAAAAACCTACACTACGTCACAAGATTACATTAGCATAGGATATTTCCCCCTACCTGCACGAATAAAAACTAATTATGTAAGGAATCCTACTCGTGAAATATATACACAGTTCAAAAAACTCACTTTTCCCCACATGAAAATACCTTAATCGCTGTAATAAATAGAAATTTCCTCGTCCCATAACTACACGAATTCCTCAATTCAAGTGAGTTGTGATGTTATACACCTTAATCGATGCAGCTTAGCTTGTGGCGACTCAATTGGTGCCTCTTGGATAACAATCCCTAGTTAGAATTTCCATACACACCTGCAATACTTTAGGCTTGCTTATGTGATGAACTACTCGAATAATTTCAGAAGTGCGTCCATCCGTCAGGTATGTGAAAACTCAGTTTTTATTACTAATGAAGATAATTATCTTTCGGTTGCCTTACCACAACATATATATATATCTTTTGTGGGCCGTTGAGTGAGCAGGACCAGATGTATTAACAATTCTCGCAGTGGTTGTCCTCCACCAGCTGACATCCAGCTGTCACCTGTTATGTATGCTCAATGCGCCATTCGAAACCGTTCGTTCTGTTGCGAACAAAGTTGCCTAGGCTAGGAAATTGTTTACTCTGGGACTGCAATTAAAACGTCTGCAAAAATACTTCACAACAACTGTACACACTATTCTGTACAATTGACATGGCCAAACACCGGTTGCCAGCAGTGAAAAGTTTCTTCTCGGTCGTGTTTGTTTTTGTGCAAAACGGACGTTTTCGAATGTCACACCAAACTTTTCGTCTTGTTGACATTAAATATTGCCTTTCGGTTGAACATGCGTGTCGTTCTTTCGATTCGCACTATAGTGCTCATTAAGGTAGTCGTGTAGTACACACCAGTGATTTATTTCTGCAAGGTTAATCTGATCTAACGCTATTTCTAGACGAGTGTGTTCTTTATGCCATGCACACAGAGAAGAACAGGGAATCGATGCACATGTGGACTAGATCGTCTCAGCGGCTCTGCAATATTTACAATGCTGATTTGTTTTGCATTGAATGCCAAACTATAATTTCCACCAAACTTCGCACACTTCACTCTTCTGGGCATGTGAAACAACACAAAATTAGCCCCTGCAAGAAACTTTCGTTTAACCGACCAGCACCACACGACATTCGGTTGGTGTTTGGACGGCTATACATCATTTTAGGAGTAGAAATGAACGTAACGAAACATGAAGAACTCTCCATGTTTCTGGGCCTCACAAACCACTCTGGACTGAAAAGTATATATAATAGTGAGGCAGAACACTTTATTGATAATACCACTTAGAATAATTTACTCGTTTAATCAGAAAGTTACTTGCAACTTGAGTGTATTTTGCAATTACACAAGGAAAAATGTTGTGGGTACATATATTAGTGCAAAGTATGCAAAGTTACTTGATGCCTCTATAATTATGAGAAGGACTACATCATTATTTTAACTAGGTTGCCAAAGTGGAGGTATGTAGCAACCAGGTCAATTTGTACTCACTAATAGGTTTAATATTCCACCACTGGCTAAATGAAATGACTGAATTTACTGTGACCAAATAGTCTCGTTCGTAAAACAACTAATAGAAGTTAACGGCGCAATTGTGTCAAAAATCGAGAGTATAGGCTGTCTGAGCGTTACTCACAACGAAATATGAGGTTAGTCGGACTGAGTTCAATAAGTTAGCCTCATAGGAAAGTGCTCCGGAGTTCAACCCCATGTTGTTGCTGGATCACGGGTCACTGCTGAACTGTAACAGGGAATAGGCTTATGTTTAGTGTTTCTTTGTGAAAGCGGATTGCTGAAATATCTACATGACTGCAGTGAAACGTGGATGGCGTTTAACTCATTTCCACGAAATTCTCGACCACTCATCAGAATCTGATGGACTGATCATATTGTCTTAAAACATGAACACGGAGAAAGTGGTCATATCACAGGGTATTAGTTAGATTGTGGTACAATGATTGAGACAAAGAAACACCGCGTTGTCTGTCACTAAATACCGTGGAGTATTTTTTAAGATGACATCAGGCCAACCTAGTCTGATTTTTTCAGAGTATAATAGCTCAACAGATATAAATTGAATATCAAATTATTAACTTTGCTAGGACGGCATGTTTGTTACCATGGCCACGCTAGATTGCTTTCATTCCAGAGACTGTCCGTGAAATTGGACGTTTGCACTCACAAGTCATGGTCATTGTCATAAGAGATGGGCTAACGTAGTCGTACAAACTGTTAACAGTATCGAACATCAGTATCAATGGTCACTAATTCATAGTCATAAGTAAACTTTAATAAGTTGATTGATTTTTTGTAAAACTAAAAACACATGTGAAACTTTGTTCCCGATAAACAGGTTAACACGCCTAAAGAAAATAAGAACATTTACACGTGGTAAATTTTCCTGTTGGCAAGATCATTAAATCCATTTAGTTATTTTCTGTTTGGGAGGGCATTCGCGAGGACAGAATGAAATGCGTGTTGTTGTTGAGTGGTTTATTTCGAGTATGAACAGTGTCAGAAGTGTTTTTCAGCTGAAGGAAAATACTGGAAAAATTTTCCCACATAAACGGAAATATGGAGCGAAACAAAATGCAATTGCTGAAATTTGATTAACACATTGCGACAGACATTCCTTTTCATTATACTGTTAAAAAATATGATATTTATACTGTGAATCATTTTTCATGGGCAACAGGTCAACATTCGATTATAATGTGGATTTTAAGATGTAGTCAGTTAGTGTTTCATTCTGTTCACTGACAGGTGAAAACTCTCCTCCTCTTCACCTGTTGAGCCCCTGTAAACATTAATTGAGCATCCGAACATACCTGATTATTTGAAACTTCCTTGTAAACAGTTACGTTATGCTAGTCAGAAGTAAGCATGTTTACAAAATATTATTTTAGTGTGTTCCAGAGTGAACTTCCTAAAGCGGTCTTCATTACGGGTGACTGCTATTAAAATTTCCGCACACTTTATGAATTGTTTGCGTTAGATACTGTTGCGATGATGTCATTCTAATGCGTTCATCTAATGTGGTTCACAAAATCTCTTAACATCAAACTACTTCAAAACTACTGTATTGCTTGTTTGAGTTTGAGTGTACTTCAAAACACTGACCAGCCTTAGGATGTCCCATACATAATCATCGTGAGATGTTGTACAATAAAATTTATTGCATATTGGTCATTACTAGAACAAATTCCCTCAGGTTGGCCAGTGCGTTCAAAGGTTGGGCATGTTGTTGACGATTTTTGTGGAACCTGTGGGTATGAGTTTTGTTTCGAGCCGTCAGTTCACAAAAATGGTAATACTTACTTTAAGGGCAAATGAATAATGCCAAATGATGAGCACATTTGAAAAAATTGCGCAAGAGCCAAATCTGAGATGCGTTCTAACCGAGTGGGGTGAATGAAGGCGGATTGTATACGAAAAACGCACGGCCATATTCACCAAAACCGGATTTTTTTGGTAGGCTTTGGTCACAATGCTCAGCCATATAACTTCGGTCTACTACAGTAACCAGACTTCCATCATGAATGTGTGAACTGAGACAAGACTGCCCGAATTGAAAATCCCTTGTCTGTTTAGCTCTGTTAAATCATGACACTTTTGGAATTCAATATTTTGTTTGGAGAAACTACCACTTTGTGTTGCGCGATGAACTATGACGTGTTAAATTTTTTGTAGTTTGAAAGTGTGAAGATCTATAGTAGCCGTTGTATCTCGGATCATGTAGTATAAGCGGATCAGTGTCACTGTTGTTTTTCCCTAGCTTGTTGCTCAGAAGATTAAGCAAAGTGGAGTGGAACTTAAGGTTGCACTTACTAAGTTTAACAGTGCAGCATTCTGAACAATAAAAAGTTGACTAGTACATACTGTGTATGTCTCAGCTAGGACCATCCGAGAAGTTCTACGTAAAATGTATGCGCCATCTACAGTCACAAACCAACTATGACGTAATTCTGATAGCTCATGACTTGCTAACTGTTGTTGGGTATACATCGGAAGTTGATTCGAGGCTGTTGCATTCGATGCATATGACTTTAACTGTTTTTAAGGAAAAACCATGTAAGTTGTTTGAGGCAGTTGATTTGACATTCTTGCAATAGACCCAGGTGATTTTAGTCTTATCAGTATTTTTCCTACAGTAACGATCGGGCACGTCAAACATTAACCTTAAGTAGTTATGTACCACACCAGTCGCTGTTGGAAAGTTCAGAAGCTAATTTTTGTATTGATAAGAAATTCTATTCGAAACATACGTCATTAGTCCATCTTCCTCGACTTACTTCGCTTTTCTCGCATCACAACACTTTTTGTTGAAGAGACTTCCGAAGTATTATCCAACAATCTACAGATTTGGAAGGTCAGGTTAATTTTTATAACCTACACTAACCCATCACGTTTAAATAACGTCTGTCAGTCTTTCTGACATAAATTCACACCGGTATGGGTATGCACACGCGTTATTACCAAATATCTATATTTATTTATTTCTAGTAAAACGAAACTACATCTTTTGACCTCAGTTCCTTGCTTATTTGGTTAACTGAGTATTATTGTTTCTGTTAGTAGCAATGTTACCAACCATAATTTGTTGCAATACTATGCTGTAACTTAATCAAACTGTGAGTGCCATGGATTAGGTTTATGCCTGAGTTCACTAAACAGGAGTGTTCTAGTTAGAAACCATGACTGTAAGTTAGGATTAAATTAAATTGTTACTTCCTGTATAAGACAGTTGGATTTTGTGGCATACCTAAATGGTACCTACTTCATGAAATTAATCTGTTAGTATGGAATTGGAAGAAATAACTAACGTACTACCGTATTTTCCTAGTCTGTGTCCAACACTACCATCAGTTGACGAACTGACCACAGAAGTTACTCATTCGGCTGTAAATGGCCGATTCATACACATTCATATCACCTCAGATTCTTAAGTTCACAGGATTGATCACATCAGCAGGGGCTTATATTGTCACTCCAGTTTATTCACAATAGCTCTATCCACTTGGGCGACAGTTCCAAGTATTCTGACCCCTGGTGAGTAGTAAGAGATTGTTGGTTTTACATAAATTGAACATCACTCTCAAGTGACCGCAGCTGATTCATTTCCATTGGCGCTACAGTCGGTTCTTATCGAAAAGGAACACTATACTCGAGTTTTGTTCTTGTTAGCGCTTGTCAGTAGCGAATGTCCTTGGGGTGGCCGGAATTAAAACTCACCTGTAGTGATTCTTCTCGTATAATACTGGCTGAAATGTCCATGGGGATGCGAGGGCTGAGGAGAATTATGCAATGTTTAACGTATGCGAAAATCAGAATCCCTGTTAATCAGCATTCAAAATATGGTCCACCAAGTTAATGGTTCCTGTGATTCCAACCTGGAGAAGGTCATAATCGTGAATTCGTCAGTCAAGGCAAAAAGCACAGGAGTCTGAGGATTACTCACAAGCGAACGTGACCAAGCGTTTGTGTGTGTTCAATTGCCTCGTAAAGTGTGGCAGGAGTTCCAGTCTCAACCGTGGCGTGGGTGTGCATTACTGATGCGCTCCAACGAGAGCCAACTTCGAGTTCATTGGTTGCTCTCGAAGCGGGCTGGCTGGCTAGTTCATAGAAATGCCACCTTCGATCACTTGTGAGTAATGTTTGGTCTCGATAGAACATTCACATTACGGTGAATGCAATCATTCCTCAGCAGTGTTGTTGTAAATGGATGTTCACTTAAATCGGCTTGAAGGCTCGTAGGTTTAGTTGGTTCCGCACAGTTTTCGCAGTCCCATAGAAGCTTTTGTCTTTGTTCTCTGCCTAACTGCTTTAGTGATCTCAGCTTATACAAACCATCGCGCCACTAAGACTTGTTTATGTTGGACCACATCGAATGAAGTGGCATTAACAGCGATCGGTGTTAGAGTACAAAATGCAGTTGTATGGGGGTCGCGCTGAGCTTACTATATGAATGATTAGGCATGAACTGTGGTCTGCATTGTCAATCCTCTATGGGGAGTTAAACATTCATTCACTCAACAGAAGTTAGTTAAATCTTGTCGCTAATTACTTTCGTAGTGAATAGGGCCGACATCAGAACGTCAAGTCTTAATCAGACAAGTAGGACGACGGTTTGGTATTTACTCCAGTGAGTGAATAATAACTCATTTGTTGAAAACACATAGTTTTACCGTCAGAACACAGAACTTGGTAAGTGACTTAGTTTCGAAACTTTAATGACAAAGACTTACTCTCAAGTCACTTCTCTTCACGTAAACACAGTCATCTTCTGAATGGTGGAGTGTCAAAGAAATTCCTGTAATAGCAAGTTTCCATTTTTCCCACTGTCTGACTAACTTCACTCGGTAGCGTGGAAAAGTGTCGATGCGGTTACTCAAACCAAACAAAATGCGTGGAAATCGTTCGAAGAATAAATTGGTTACTTTGTCTGTTGGCAACTAAAATTACTCTTCATCAGTCAAAAACATGGCCTAGAAAGTTGACTAACTTTTGCGGTTGCAAATTGGAAAGAAGTCCTAGTCGTGGGGTCATCGGTTGGCATTAAGAAGATGGTAATTAATGATTAGTAGTAGGTTGATTTTGATTTTCATCTAGATTGAACATCACCCACAATTGATCACAGTTGTCGAATTCCTATAGGCTTTCCATTCGGTCCGCTCAACGGGTCTGTGATTTCTGTGATTTCAACCTGGAGAGAAGTCCTAGTTGAGAGGTCATCGATTGAAGTTAACAGAGAGTAACTGTGTCTCCTCTTGAGACGATCGGGCAACCTGATCATTACTCACAAGCGAAAGTGGTTGAGCGTTCACATATGATAATTCGGTCGTGCCTAATGTGAGGTCAATGGCGCAGTGGTAAACACGGTTGTCTGCTCATGAACAGCGTGTCCGTGGTTCAAGTCCCGGCTGCAGTGGCGATGATATGCACCACTGGCGAGCTCTAATGAGAGAGAAACTCGAGTCTAGTGCTTCTTTTGGAAATGGGCCGACTGGAAAGTCTATGGGAATGCGACAGCTACGATCAGTTGTGGGTGATGTTCAATCTATATGAAGAGAGTAATTGTGTCTGTTGGATTTTTGTAACTCGTTTGGTACGTTTGTCGTCTCGTGTTTGGTGTGATTCAGAACACTAGATTTGCTGAGACTTGTTTGGTTTTCTGTAGAAAGCGGATCCTAAGTTTGTCTTCATTTATCTCTGCTGTGTAGAGTAGACAATCATGATAAATTTAGCACTATGAATACATCTAAAATGTTTATTTTTCTCCTTTTTATAACTAGAATAAACACATATAGGCAAAATTATGTTTTCGATAATTCATCTTTAGGCCGGTACAATTATATAAGGAGATAATAGAATGGGATCGAAATATCGACCTATAACTAGCATTGCTTTTATATTGAGGCTTTCTTTCTTGATATTGTTTGACACACTCACATCTTCATTTGAACCCGAGTGTTTCGATGAGTTTATTTTCCGTTGACTAATGATTCGCGGACTCGTTATTGGTTGCTCAGTCTTAAATGCCTTTTTTCCTGGATAATTTGTGTATTCAGTTGCTTCATTCTCAAGTTATGCGAGCACTTTTATCGCAATTCTATCAACAGTATCGTATAAATTTCAATCTTCTTAATAGCCTTTTCTGACGCTTTTTGGACTTGGACGATAGTTCCGTCAAACTGACCGTCCAAATAAGCCTTATTGAAAACGTGGATTAAGCGTTATCGCGTGAATTACCCCAAACCATCGCTTGCGATTTAACAATCTCATCCAGGGTGAGCATTACTCACAAGCGAACGTGCGTAATCATCTGATCATGTAAACTACGAGGTCACTGGAGCATTGGTGCACACGGCTGCCTCATGAAAGCACGATCTGTGTTCAAATCTCCGGCGTGACAAACATGAGCTCTACTGACGAGCTCCTGCGGCGGGGGGGGGGCTAGAGTTTTTAATGTCTGTCGGAAGTGGCCAACTGAAAAGCCTAAGAAGATATGGAGGCTACGATTAACTGTGAGTAACCTTCAGTTCACACTTTTAGATGCGCCAAGTTCGGGGAAGAATTGGACCGTAGATCTCCAGGACTGATAACACGAGAACCATGGACAAAGTTTTAGTAACCAATAGAAACCAAAGAGAAAATCGTGCCTGCGCAAACGTGTGCAGTAATAACACGTTCATTTGTGTACACAATCTGATTCCGACTGTTTGAATATACTCATGTGGTTTATTGTTTTTTCGAGTGTAGTCGTATTTTGTGGATTAATAGGTTAGCGAACCTTATTCTGGGGTTTCACTTCAAATAGATTACTAGGTTGCGTGCACTTCGTTAGATTTTCCAACTCACACGAAAGCACAAAGTTTGACTTGGACTATGTGAATCCGGCTAGTATGGGGTGAATTCAAAACAAGTAACTTTAGGTATTCATTTTGGCCAGAAAAGCAGTTTGAAGCGCAAAACTGGGTTGCATTTATTCAAACTTTGTGTGAAAATTTCGAATTGCTGAGGCGATATTTAATTTATCGTTGGTTTGCTGTTTACCGGTTGTCATGGTAACTGCACTAGGGATTTATTTATGGGCGTTATTCCAAGTACCGACCAAGTTGCGTGCCACTGAACCGTTTGATCAAGACATAGTAATACGATTGGCTAGGTCACAGATGATACGTAAACTTATCTGCTTCAGATTCCGTTATTTTTACTTAAAAAAGAGTTTCCTGTTGAATGCCAACCTAGTAAAATAACTTATTCTTGCAAAACAAATTGAGCAGAGTTTCCTTGGAGATAAGTCGAAATATATTGGGTTGTGTACGGAGATTAACAGGAAGTTAATAACTTTTGTGTCTGTGTTTCTGACTGAATTAGACGTATTGGGATGTAAGTGTAATATGAAACGATTGACTTAACATTACTCATTCTTATGTACAACTAATCAAAATGTTAGTAAAATCGATTTTTTTTGTCCTGCTAACATAAACCAAAGTATTTCTTTAAAGAATTCACATCAAAATTCATAAGTGACCAATTCTCGTGATTTGTTATACCATCTAGGCAAGATATTGCACAGTTGACAAAAAGACATTTACTTGTAACATATGATGCCCATTATGGAATTTATACTTTCCTAGGCTCTGTTCCTGTTCGTTTTGTGTGAACGGCTTGAAACAGCCAGACAGAACTTGGAATCAGCTACCACTTGACATTCAGCCTGAATGATCATTTTAAACTAAAACAGCAGCACAGTACAAGGCAACTAAAATGAACAATGATACTGGTCACCCGATATGACTGGGTACATCAATATGGATTTCGAAACTAAATGTGATGTGTGTACTAATGCATACTTACTCGTGTACGTATACCATCGGTTTTGTACCGAGTTATGGAAAGAATTTAGTTGCAAAACAATTTTTCAGCGAACAGAACTGTTTCCGATGAATTCTCGTCTCAGGCTGGTACGATCATATATCAGATAAGGTAACAATAAGGGAAGTTATTGATAAAAAACGGTACGGGGGTAAGACGATAGGGCAAAACACAAACACGACTTCATTGTGGTTATGCTCACAAATAAGGTAATTTTTAGAAAGTCAGTGTTAACTGGGGTGAGTTGGGAGGACGAGTTCGCGTTCAGGCTCACTTTGTTGTTGTTATCAACACACAGACACGGAGAATGCGTTTCGCATTCTCTACCGTGACACGGCCACTGTGTCAAGAACGGTCAAGTGGCGCATCTTATCTATAGCCAAGGCAGTCGCAATCGGATTACGCCATCCGGATGTGTGTGTTCAAACACAGTTCATTCACAACCTGTGATTACCGTGGCCAAACACCTGCAGTCAACCCACACGAACTCGTCCTCCCAACTCACCCCAGTTAACACTGACTTTCTAAAAATTACCTTGTTTATGAGCATAACCACAATAAAGTCGTGTTTGTGTTTTACCGTATGGTCTTAACCTCGTACTATTTTTTTTATCAATAACTTCCCTTATCGTTACTTTATCTGATATATGATCGTACCAGCCTGAGACGAGAATTTATCGGAAACAGTTCTGTTCGCTGGAAAATTGCTGTACGTCATTTCTACGGGGATTTTCCGTTAGTAGAATCTCGATATACTTGAGTCAATATTCGCTGCTAGTAACGGTTTTAGCCGTTCTGTTATACTAGATGCGCAGTGAATTTTTGACCATATATCTGTAAGTTGCATCTCGGTTAACTGCTTTCAGCTTAAACTGCTTCTGGTTCATTACTGTATGCGAGAATGAAATTATTCCAGGTGAAGTCCGTTATGGTCCCATATAACTTGCTTGAGTTTACTTACCGGCTGTAATGCACATCTGCACAGAGAGTATGGATAAGAATTCCCGAACTGGGCATCACCATGTTCACAATCGGCGTGTCTGTATGCTACCTTGCTGAAATAACCAAACAGGGTCTACCGAACTACATACTTACCACATCCGATCAAAAACTGTCTAAAGAGTGTTATCACCTAGACATTCCTCGTAAGGCCTCAGTTTGTCAGTGACTTCAAAAACATTTCGATGTACGACGTTTATGATGATAACCTACAAGTCTTTATAGGCATGTCCACACGAAAATACTTCAGTTCGGTGGTTGACATTGAATCTATCTGTCCTTAAATAGGATAATAATTCCTTTGTGACGATATTTCTTTTAGAATTCTACTTATAAATCTAGTGTACATCTCCTGGACGAATTGTCAGTTATTCGACAGGAACACCAAAAATGTAACACATGGTAGGGATTTCCTAAAAATGAGGATTTCTCAGCAGTTCTACAGATGATAGCAAGCTAAGACAATCTAAGGATTCGTCATGATATTGTTCGGATTAGCCTGATTGCACCTAGGAGTGATAATTATTCACCGGGTTGCAAGATCATTAGTCTAAAAATACAATTTTATGTCGTCGCTAACTGAGTGTGTCGATCAGAATTACTGACAGATGAACCAAGACATACATAAGACGACAACCGTCAAATCAAACAACCAATTCAACCAAATCACAGAGTTACTGTCAGAAAATAATTGCATCAGAATGTTTATTAATCTCAATTGTTTATGATCGTTCTACAGTCTGAATTCAGCTAGTATGCGTCCAGCAATTAAACAGTTTTCGGTGGTAAGCTGGCCAGAGAGATAGTCGACCATAATTCATCGTTGACTGTGATTCGCATAGATTTCCTAACTGTGTCTAAGGAAATACGGAAACTGTTTTATTTAACGTATTACACCAAACTGTACACAGCATTAATAAGAAAGGTACTCATATAATCATATCCAAACGTTAGGGCAGTTAAAACGAAGGAGACGATTACGAAACTATTTATTCTCTGTAGGAAAGATTCGTATAATGATTGTACTTTGAGGTAGGTCTGAAGCGCCAGTTAAAAATTTGCTGCCGGTTTGTGTGCTTTAGGTTGGTGAGATCGAGCCAAGTCGGGCAGCAACAACGAGAAGTTGAAGGCCTAGTTTTGCGAAGGTCGTAATAAGTGATGACGGTGGGCAATGGATACTACTGACCATTCACCCAACTTTATATCTAACTGTAGGCTACAACTCGTTGGTGAAGTTCAACACAGGTACCGCACACAGCATTGTGACTAGTTTCCTGCTTTCATGACCATGTTTCGCCTCTAAGTAATCTGTTTTTGTTGTGATATATACGACCCTGACGTTCGTCAAATCAAAACAGTTCTTCCTCTGAAAGATAAACGTTATGTTAGTTGGATAGATGAGAAAACCTACACGTGCTTACAGGAGGAAATTTTGTTTGGCTTTTCGGAATTATAACATTTCGTGATAGGTGTTTAAGTAAATCCTAAACAGGATATTGCGCGTTACTTCTGATCTACGCCTTGCTCCATTCAAACCAAGTACCATAGCATCATAGGTTTCGGTGAGTTTCATCAACGAGATCCCAAGCCGTCATGTGCTGATAGTGTGAACATGTCAAAGCTCCGTTATCTGGATGTAGACCAATCACAACGTTAGAGTTCATGAATGGTATTGAAATTCCACTAAGGATAAATAAGTAAAAATGTGATACTTAACATCTCCCATCTCGACATTCTAATCATGTTGATACGGCTTATCACGTTTCTCTATACTATTGCTTTCGTTGGTTTGCGTCCAGCCGAATCTTATGAGTTCTCATATTGGGTCTTTTATGAATTTCCTTACTCACCGATGATCACAAAATAGAAGTGAAACATGGAATACGGAATTAAACCAATTGTTTTTCAAAGAATGTGTGAACAGATGTTCGTCAGTCTGCTACTGGTCGAACTACGTAAGCTTTGTCATCTTTCAAACCACTTTTAAAGAAAAAACACGGTTACAAGAATCTCTGTCGACTGACTATTCTTCGTTGTTTTTGTGTTTTAATAATCATCGTTCTAATGTGATTAGATAACGCTTCTTAATCGTGCTAACGACTCCATTCAGTTTCCTGCTCAGAATTTATCAAAAGCTTACCATTCCCTTTGTTCACCAGACAGATAGAGTAAATAGGGGTCTCGTACCATTGCTGTGTTTCGCCAGCTTACAGCCCTTACTGTGAGTTATCCAGCACTGCTAGTGAGCCATCAATACGGTCAAGTGTAAAAGAATTGGAAAATTGTAAAACATTCCAAAGCACTCTTAAAACCCGCTGACGCAGGTAATTGATCGTTTTTGTCACTGTGCGTTAACAACGTGGTCAAAATTACGGTACGGAAGAAGATAGTATTCATTGGGTTATCCTACAAAGATGAGAGTCTATTGTTAAGTTTAAAGGGAATCTTGAAATTGGTCCACATCCGACCTATAAAGCCATCCTGCTGCGTCTCACTGCGTGCATCAGAAGCATGCCCTTGTTACCACTCAATAGACTTGATCGTGTTTTCTTGATCAGCCATTGTGTCTTTTTGTTCTTCGGCGTCTTCGGTAGAATATATTGGAGGGACTGACAGACGTTTAGAGAGGTGGGCCGATAAGTATTTATCAAAGTGGCTGCGTCAGTTACTGAGTCAACCGGACGATAACTTTGTGCTAGTCAACCATGTCTTCACTGTATTATTTGCTAGGCATTTAGCTCAGACCAAACACAGCCGGAATATGATCAATGTTTTCTGCAAACGTAAAGTGCTCACGTTTTTTCAGGCCCTTGTAGTCAGTTGTCACAAGCCTTCGAAGTATGCCCAAAACGATAACAGATGCATTACGTCTGTGCCGGTTTTCTTAACCAGGGTCAAAATAACTTTAAGAGGTTACCATAATTGTTCCTATGTTCCCAACTAACCGTTGGTTTATTTTAGAGCACTACACGTTTTCGGTTGGAAACAGCATACAAAATGAACTTCATGTGCATTCTGTACTATTGTGAAGTGGGGACAAACTGTTCGGCGAAAACCACGAAGTATGATGGTGATAGCACTTAATGTTAACATATGAAGCACTGGGTTTTTATATTCCTGGTAAAGCACGTTTGGGATGAAGGGGCTATATGATGATGGGAGACAAACCAATTTAGCTAGCCGCGGTGTATGTTTGTTGTTGGATACTTAGACCATTTTTTGATATTTATCTCATCTGTAAAACATAAGTTGTGCAATGGAAACCGGTTTTTGGACAACGAAAGATGAAGGGTGAGAAAGAAGTTGTATTTGATGTAAAACGGCTATGAGGAGCTTAAAATGAAAGATAAAAACCTTACGTTGAGTCCACTAAAGCCTCTGAAACCTACCGATTTACATCCGTATTTTGGTTGCTTACCAACATCAAAGCAGAATATTTTTTGAGTAATTAGTGGAATTTGTTTCGGTCTTGCTTATCACAGTGCTGATGGGTCGGACGATATGGTAAGTATAAGAAATGTCGAACATCAATTGGTTTGTTCCGTGAATTTGACAAATAGCTCTTTGAAGTTACCTTCAAATGAACAAGTTCCTAACGTGTAGCAGACGATTTGAAAAGAGTTGCTTGTTCAGTCTTTCGGTATCCACTTCGCGTTTAAGGTAGGGTAACACAGATTAAAATTACCAGTACGAAAATTTTGGAACTGTAAGTGTATCAACAAAAGTTTGTATATACTTAACTTGGAATAAATGGTCATATAAAACAAAACGGTGGAGTGTATTGTTTTATTGCTTTCACACGGAATCTGCGTTACAGCTGACACTTAAGAGGTTTTCAACTTTTTTTCCTGGTTTCATATACTCTAATGTTTGACAGAATGAACAAACATAATAATGATGAAAATCGATACAAAAAAAGCCTTCATGGGTATCCAGCTATTATTTTGTGCCAACTTCAGGGAAATTGGTTTTACCCAATCAGGTTTCGCCTCAGGGCATATCTTTGATCACACAACCCCGGAAAGCTATTCTCATTAGACATAAGTAAGAAAAGATTGTAACTGTGTAATCGGTCATATTTGTTACCATCTTTGTGATGAAGTAAACAAAAGAAATTCAATTATTTCTGCAACCAACGAACCGTTGAGCCGAACAAATTTTGACAGATATTTTCCTCCATTCTGTTCTGCACATTGTCTGTCGCGTGTGATGGAAATAATTCAGAAATTTCTTTTGCATATTGAACAGTTTGAGTAAGCAACCATATTTCAGTTTGGCACAAATAGATCACATTAAGACAAATCTAGGTTTGATACTAGGATGTTTCTTATTCACATATGCAGCAATTCACATACACCTGCTCTATTTCATTAATTGTGAAGCATTTGTCTGAGGGATTTTCATTATATGAGTCTTGTTCATTTCAACTCTTATCCAGTTTGATTAAAATGTCGCAGGTTCTCGTTAAAATGGCACACACAAGCGGAACACAAACTTGATTTTTTTTAGTTGTGCATATTTCCTGAACCTGATCATGATAAAAGTCCATAGATTTTAGGAAGACAGTTAACAATTTTTATAAAGATCACTGTACTCCTACAAAATATGCACAGTTGAATATAGAAGTTCTGTTATTTGTATTCGGATAAACGTTTTCTGTTGGTCTCTTCAATAAACTTATAAAAAGTTGCCAATCAGTGCAGCATATCCAAAGGCGTTAATCTGGATTTGACAGATGCGATCTAGTTTGGTTGAAATTTAACTTTTAACAAACCAAATTTCCCAACCTGTCATATACAACAGTCTTATTTGTTACGATATCTTATTTGGGAATATTTTTCGTCTGTTCTATGTTGTAATGCTTAAATTAAATAAGCGGCAAGCTTCTCACACTTTACAAACATAGGGATGTTTCATGATGGACATTGTCCGTGTTACCAGCCAAAACTCCATTTCAAACCCTGGTTTGTCGTCATGTGATCGTGGGCAGCAAAGTACGACAGGCAGGGGCGGACCGCGGCCATCCACACTAACGTGATGTACGTAGGCTATACATCCTCTACAGTAACAGTGCAATCAAGGGGAGATATCCATAAGACTTTCAACAAGGTTGATAATTACCCTAGCTCTTAAGAACTGCAAACTATCCCAAACTTGATCTGTCCCTGTCTGTTGAGTCCAGACGAGAATTAAACCAATCATGGAGAGTTAATTTTGCGAATCCATAATTGAACAATAGTAGACTATGCATGCTGTTATATCCTCAGCACTTTTAAAGAAACCAATGGTAACCCATAGATTCAAATGTTGGAACCCTGTGCACATCAAACACACCCACCTAACCCAAACAACTCATCCTCAGTCTTCTCTAATTTTCATCGTGTTTATCATCTAGACAAAAATCAATTAGTACCTTGTGATATAAAATTTTTTGGAGTTTGTATATTTTAACAGTGGGCTTCCTATGTTTTTTTACTCAATTTTCAGTGTTCTAAAAGAAATAAGGAACTAAAACCTTGGTGACGTTTCTTGAGTCACACTCTCAAGCTTGAACTTTACGCCCGGTCTCACCCAAGTTTGAACTCATTTAATGGAGAGAAAACCCCTAGGATTTGAAATTTTGACATTTAAAAAGCCGGCCGGATTATTACTTATTTCGTTATCAGCCAAGTTTATGTGGATGATGCATCCAAGATAAACGACAGTTAACAGTCATAGTTTTGAACGAAGATACTTCAACACTATTCACAATAACAAACAGTTCATTCGGTGGTGACGCACCCAGGCATGCTACTAGTTTTTCATTTGGTAGGCCCACAAGCCTAGTCCGTGGAGGTGTACAGACTTGTCTCTGAATGGTAAAAGAACAACCAATACAGGTAGCTGTTGAGAGTTGAGACGGTGTAGGTAAGCTCAGACAAAAAATGAGGTAAGCTTTCAGATGGGTGAGCTTAGCCAGGTGAGGTCAAAGTTAGTTATTGCATTAGTAACTAAAAACGTTAAGGTGTGGACAATTTTAACAAATTGAAAAATATCTTTAAAATACGTTTCTTTGTCTAGACTTTGTTATTAACGTGACATTAACAAAAAATAGACAAGTGCTGTGGTTGAAAAACTGATAGATATTTCACTTTTATTATGCAAAAGACAAGAAAAGAAATGAAAAGCAAAGCAGTGTACTTTGACATAGGGCAGTTATATCAAATATCGAACGGACTAACTCCGTATACAAGATAGGGTGACATGCAAAGCAGGTCTGATAGCGCCTTTTGGCTGCCTGACCCCCGGGTTAGAAACACATGTCAACTTGACCGACTCTTGCAGTGGCAGGTATTCTTTATTATAAACCGGTCCAGTGGATAACGACAGTTCGTCAACTCCTGTGTCAAAATCTAGTATGAAAGACACGATTGTGAAATATGGCAATCCGGATGAGGCGATTCCGAAAGAAAATTATATTTACTCTCCTGACGTTAATTCGCTATCCAAAAGTATGCATCAGAAGAAGACGTTTTTATTATTTATGAACCTGTATCAGTTGTTAACACACTGTTCTACTTTGTAAGTGACATCCCAAAGACAGCTGACAATAAGGTGCATAAAATATATTGAATTACATTTATAAGTCAATAGAAAAACAGATGATATCACAATATATGAACCATAAGAGTCGGTGGTGATGGTTATTGTGTATACGGGAACTTCTTCTGGAGCTTATGCTCCAGAACTTACAGCTGTATCGACGAGACGTGACTGATATATAGGTCTTCATTGAAGATGAAGGGACAGTATAAAAATTGTTGTACTGTTTTGGTGGTAATGCCCAAAACTTCGGTTTAACATGAAACCGAATATGGAGATTATCTCACTTTTCTATGGTCGATAAAAACCTGAAAAATTGACACTTTTTCATTCTTCAAACATGAGGTTTTCTAGTGAGGTCCCCGTTTGAAATAACGTATCTTGTCTACAGAAGTGGTATGGGACAATATGTTAAAGTTTGTTTGTGAAGATTTAGCAACGGACAACCTGCGGTGACAACAGTTTCCAAAACTCGTAATATCACACAAAAATAACCGGTGGGTCCGTACAGCCAACCAAGCCTTTGATGCACACCTATGATTTTTAAGTTAATAATCTGTTAAGAACACCGCGTAAAACCCTTATAAGTGGTACTGATAAAATGGGATAAGCTCCGTTTAGCAGCACAGAACTCAGTTTTAGTGGAGGTGTCTCAAAAGACTTTAATCTGTAATTCCTTCTAAACGAAGAGGCGAAATCGATCGAAGCAGTTATTCGTGTGAGCACTACTGTGGGTATCAACAGGTGGTGCAAAGATAGGTGTATTGTCAGTTGAAAATGCTCGCACCCCAGATCCAAGTGTTCAACGCACTGAACTGTTTTAGTGCTTTTCAAATGCATCAGAAGGCCCGTAAACCTTCAGTTTGCCAACCTTTGTTGCTACTTAGAAGTTTACGGTTTTAATTTGCACGTTATAACCAGCTTGTTGTACTTTTATCTCTACCTGAGGAAACATTTTAGCTCACAGAAGTTATCGGTCGAAATGTATGCTGTTTCTGATGGATAGCACATAATTTAGAGAGAAAAATCAAGTATCAAGTGAAATGCACAGTATGTTATCGACAAGTTGGTTGGCGGGTCCGTTAATTTGAAGGAGATCCAGCTGTCAAGAATCTTTGCTTCAACTATATTCAAACTAGTGACGGTACTATCTTGTCCAGGAAGAACAAACGCTCTCCCATCTGAGCTACCAAACCGGGCTGTCATCACTGCGTATCGATACGGCGGAATGGGCTAAACAGTCTGAACCTGTGCAAGCTGCTATGCCCGTGAGATCTGACAGGCCTTTCAATTGACACTGTGGACAGCGAACCATAATATGGTTTTGAGTTTCATGATGACTCCTAGGATAGAGGTTAACAATGAAATAAACACATCCAACCGGCTGACCATAGAGACAACAGTTAGATCTTGGTTGTTTGTGAACACATGTTCAAGTTATGCGTGGTACCTGAAGAAAACTACCACAATAACACACAAATTCAGACTTGACGGAAACCTGTATGGAACCGTCTAAAATGACCTATGACGGTACAAACCTTCTGTCACATAAAACGCAAGAGGACAGTAGGCGAGCTTATGGAGATCTGCACATGGGTACATGGCATAAGCTGGCTAAAAAAGAGATTTTATGTGTTAATGAGACAAGTTAACACCAAACATTCACAAAAGATACAAATTTGTTTGTAAACAAAGTACTTTCGGTAGTTTTACACCAAGAACTGCTAACGTGAGCGTTGGATTCTCTAAAATGTTTTGAGATGATGAAATCATAACGACTCGGATTATTTGCTTGCGAGGGGTTTCCAACGATATTTTGATGATGATAGGTCTCTTCCAATGGAGGCAGCAAACTTACTTACAGAGAGTTATCAGAGTAATTTTCTGTTGTAGTGGGAGCAACCGAAACAGGTGTTTACGTGATTCGTGATTACCACTGGTTATTTATCCAATCATCACTTATCACCATTCTGTGTACAACATTAGTGTCTTGCCAGTTCAACATACTTTCAGTGTATTTTGAAGGTTGACTGACAACGACTGAACGGTTATCCTCAGACTGAAATGAAAATGCATAAGAAGTCAACTGAACAAACAGTTTTTCCCGGTAATCCTCATCAGGCTAGAATGGTTACATACATTATGTGCGCATTATATATGAACCTCAGAACAAGACAGATAACTCATTAAAA
Organism: Paragonimus heterotremus; assembly: GCA_013368495.1. Taxonomy (NCBI): domain Eukaryota; kingdom Metazoa; phylum Platyhelminthes; class Trematoda; order Plagiorchiida; family Troglotrematidae; genus Paragonimus; species Paragonimus heterotremus. The sequence goes on along the minus strand of LUCH01000013.1, from coordinate 211,779 downwards.
ATCATAAGCAGTAGTTGAACTAAGTCTTTCGGAGGAAAGTGAGAGTATTGGTGAATGTGAAAGTGTTGTACGTGCTTACCATTAAGCGCGTTCGTTGATGTCAAACGGTTCGTGCTAGCGGGGTTTTCAGGTGATAGTGGAATACTTGGCAATGGAAGGTGTAGGGTTGGTACGGACTGTCCTTGTACGTTTAGACACGAATCGTACAGTCCGATGGCAATAGCTTCGATTAATGGCAGCAGTCACACTATGAGAGTTTGGTAGCTCTTGAAAATATTGACTACGGAAGCTTCATCTGGCTTTACTTGTTGGCCAGTGTTGATTAACTGGGAACCAATGAAGCCAGAAACAATTTCTCGACTAGTTGCAAAGTCATTTCGAAAGTTGTTCGTAAGTCCTTCTTGGAAGCCGGCTTGTATTTTTCCTAACGTCACCGACTTGATAAAAGCAGGTAAGAGACTAAACAGAAAATGATGAGGGAAGCCTCGGTAGGTTAGTTTTGAACTGTGGTACCAATACTACAACGATAACATGAACAATGCTTGAAATAGGCTTTTTCATTTGAATAAACACTTGTAACTCAAACTCTCTGGTTGGATTTCCGTTTTATTTTTGATTGCGCGTTTCTGTCCAGAAATTGCTGGGAATATGTATTTGGGCCGAGCTATTCGCAAACGTGCCGAGTTTCGCCTTATAAGTAACAGGTGTAAAAATCTTGTGCGTACTGTATTAGGCATAAAACCACATCCCATCAGTATTGCAGCTAAATAAACCCAAGAAAGTGCGTGTACTGACCACTCCTCATCTTTTTTCTGTGGATTAACTGTTGAACCGATTTATCCATCCTACGAAACATTGCAAAATCAGGAAAAAGTTGTCTGTCCTTTCTACTTTAATGGTGAACATAAGGTTGGGTTGCACACAACTGAAACCAATTACTCTCTGAAGATAACGGCTATTTATTGTCAGATAATATGTATCGTTTACGTAGTGTCTGCGGAGATTCAGGTTTCTGATGACGTGACTAGTTATGACGTGTCACCATCTTGATCATGAATATATCTGAAATCACTGAGCCTAGCAGGAAACTCATTGTTATACCGTCTTTCTGGTTGTTCTCATAAACCGTTGTTAAAAATATCCAGATGCTCGCAAGGACAAAACACTGCGTCAGGTATTATGGATATCTTCACCTATTCACTCTTAAATTGCGATGACGAAACAACCGGCACAATTTGCATAACGATTAGCATAGAAAAAACTACAGTGCAAAGAATCATGTTATCCCACGATCACCTCCGAACTTGTATTAAAGGAAAAAATTTGCCGAAAAAGCATTCAGTAAACAACATGGCTCAGTACAAACAATATGAATAATTTACAGCTGTATATACTTTTTTATTTGTGCAATTAACCCTGACTGACTTTCCTACGATCGGGAGTAGTTGAAAGCAACTGTTTCCTGAAACTAACTTTAAAACAGAAGTCAAAATCAGCTCACTGCGGAATTTTTTCCAGGCGAGTTTCGTAGCATATCAGCTGATACATACCACAGTGTCGGCGTTTATACAGCAGAGTCATACAAGGTTTGTAAAGCAAAATTCGAGACTGCGCATACATAACTTATGACCTGGATCAATGATCAGGGCATTTTAAATTGGTGACTATATCGTTGGTAGAGAGATGGATGCAATCTGCTAATAGCAATAGTCTCAGCGAACTGGAGCAATCGTCGATTAGTAGTCGGGACTTTGAATGAAGTGATCTTGATGACCCGATATCCACCGGTCAGCAGGTGGCGTGCGATCGAAGATTCCGGCTGGTAGGATTGCACTGGCTTCGCAACCTCAGCCGCCAATACCTTTCTCATTTCAAGCTCAATCTATGACATAACCAACCTGACGACTTGATCGCGCAAGTTTGTTTCACTTTTGCCTATGCGACTGACATGGTAACCGTCATAAAGCTGTTATTTAGCGTGAGATTTAGTGTAAAATGACTATGACACTTTCACTGGAGAAAGTGGTACCTGACTAGTTGAGTAGAGTAGCATGACGGTTACCAAACAAACCGCCCGACCGACTGCTAACCGAAATCTTGCATTGATTTTCACCAGCACATCCTTATTTTTGAAATCACGTGTATACTTGTGTATGGCATTACTTAACAAGGTCACCTTAAATACAATTCATGCAGCACTTTAAATAAAACGTTTCTTCAAACAGAAAGTACTTTATACCTGTAGTCAAAACCGTGAATATTCTACTGCGTTTTTACATTGTAACTTCTACAGTTTAATGTCATCTTGTGTGCAAAAGTGAAGTAATGGAGCGGTTGACATGGGGAATCCAATTATAAAATGCGGACCGTGCTCAACCCTTGTCGGAAAATTTTGATACAATTTCAAATCAGGTCACCTACACCAGCTGACTTATTTGGACACGAAAGCTGTAGGGAATTTGTTTTTTAGCAATTGAGCAATAAGGTAGATAGAACGAAGATGGCAATTTAGAAGTTATGAAAAGATTGTTAACTGACAAATGAATTTATTTAAGTCGTGCATGGCTAAAATTCTTAAATGCTATGGTATACCGCAAAAGCAGGACAAACATTCAGCTACAAATGTTTATATTTTTTCGTCAGCAACACGTTTAGTGAGGTAGACGCCAACATAAATATGATATTAACAGATATCAGTGGAAGACATCATAACCCATACAGTTGTCATGTAATAAAGTCTGTGGAAATATTTGCATCCTAGTTTGGGACTTTAAACAATAGGTAACCCTGTTTAAGTCATCAAATCATCCTATGGGACCGAAACAGTTCTTTTGTAGTTCCCGACAGGCATGTCATATAAATTTTGTTGATTGGTTGAGATAGTGTTTTGTATAATACCTCAGATGGGTTGTTGGAATTCAAACGTACAAAGCAATGGGACAGCACTGAATTCTACCCCAACTTTCAGATGAGAAGAGATCACCTCTGGAAAATCACCAACCGCTTGGATGGACTTGAAAGTCCAACAGTCTTGACTACAAAATAGTTTTGTTTTAATCGTTTAATATTCTTGGCAAGAAGAAGTGGCGCTCGAAATGGGAAGATAATGTTGGAGTACGTCAAAAAGACTTGTAGTTATCAACCAGTGGAACTGAATAAAGTGTTCACAGATAGGATGGCACTATCAAGGCACCTAGGAACAGGCTTTGATATTTGGGTGTGGCTGAGTGTTTTTGATTGGCGTAATTTTGGAGATGGGTCCGACCTACCTTATCACACAAGACAAAAATGGAGATTAAATATGAGAATGATATAACGTTTCTTTCCAACACATTAAGTAACACGGAACTTCTAGAAACGTAAATAATGTAAACTTGTGTCTACCGTAACTTCGGGTTACAGTTAAACGCACGGATTTCAGATTGCTTAATTATAGTCGAAGATTCGAGTGTCGTAAATTGAACATCACTCACAACTGGTCGTTGCATTTATGTTTGACAGGATATACAGACAGTCTTTCTTAAAAATGAAGAGCCGAGCTCGAGTCTTGTCATATCACATCTACTAAGTAATGTACATTCTTACGAACAGGATTCAAGCGTCACTCGATATCCTATTAAGGAAGCAGCTTTGTTCGCTCACTCATTGACATCGCATAAGTCATAACCAAAATATTATATCCCCATGCTCAGTCTCAATTGTTTCTCAGTAATATTTAGGTTGCTGGAAAGATTCAAGAATTCGGGTGTTAACTGTTCTGTTAGCTTCATTTTATGACTGTACTTCGATACTTATTCCAGACAGTTGGAATCACAGAAATTAGTGGAAATACTGAACAGCCTTTCAAGCACTGATGTACAATAACGGATTTGGGCTATATTTTGACAATCAACATGATTATCTCATGAGAACATTTACGTTAATTTTGCTTCCTGTAGTGGACAGAATTCTTCACCACCAATGAATTCGGATAAATGTTTTTGCCAACGGCTAGTTTAGCCAGAGTGGTATTCAACCACATCAATGCCGTAGGCTTTCAAGTCAACAAGTAATAACAAATTCGTTCGGCTCTGAAAATACTTTGACGTACAAATATACGGAAAATAAAATTTGCATTTTTTCAAAGTTCTGAGGAATTATTTTGTACTGATCCATCATTCGTAAACTGTTTGTTGTTGTCTGAGAGGCTGCACATGATGATTGTATACAAAGTATAACCTACTGAAACTGAAGAGTTTGAAAACAACTATGTCTTCACTGAAAAAAGTTCAGGTTACACAATGTAACTCACTAAAGTAACATAGCATTGCTAAAAGGCCAAAAGATGGTCATTCGTTTGCGTAGTAACTTTTTCTGGAAAAAAGAAAGATCTATTTTGATTGAAAATGTTCAAACATTTGCAACTCTCTGTAGGCTAGTTATAACCGATGATGGTAGGGCAGAAATTTGCATAAAAGTCTTAAGATTGATGAGGGATTTTAACAACAAGATGTTGTGAACATCTTAGCGGCTTTTTGAAAGATAGTTTATGTGTATTCGAAGGTCCATTTTGCTGGCCAACATCTGTGTGCGTAGCGATAGTTTGATTGAAGAATACTCCTAGGGGAATCAAACCATTGTACTACTAGAGGAAATTTTAACGTAGGTTTCGACCAAAAGTATCAGTCCCCTAGTACGCAGTTGGTTATTGAGTTTCAACTACATGAGTAGCAAACCCGAGAGTCTTTTATGTTCGAACGTACTCTGGTAAATTCTGAAAAGAACCTTTTCACAGATCGTTTAAACTGTTTAGCGCTTAAATTCTGGTTAACTAACAAACTTATTTAATCCTCAGTTCACTAAAGTTTGTTTTCTGTGGCGCTGTCTGTTAACTTCACAAAACTTGCACTATTTTTTTCATAATTTCATGCAATTATTCTTTGTATTCATGCGCCACTGAATGATCGTGCTATACAGTGACTTTGCTATGACTACTTGTCCTCAGAATCTGATGGTACCATTTCAGTTGTTCTACGAACATCGTCGTGAATGTATTCGTTTGTCATTAAGCTAAAATTTCAGGTAGATTTTAAGTACGTTTGAATACACCATTTTGCTAAACGTATTTCCTCCTGACTGGTCTTCGGCCGAAAGAACGTTATCTTTTTTGTCTATGTTTACTCGTGTGCAGTCAGGTAGTTGGACTGAATGGTTAACAGATATGAGACAAGTTGTTTTTAAGTGAAACGTTTTACCTCCACAATGCAGTAAGGAAATGTAACCTGGTTAATGAGAGCTTTTATGTGATTACTTTCGCTTTGAGCAACTTTAACGGAGAATGGATATATTAGCTGTGGAATCAGCTGAGACTGGACCTTGACGCGGTGTGACGGCTTGCGCATCTCGATGACCTATTGGGCTAAACTGGACATTGTGGCCACCACACCGATAGAGTCACTCATGCCAGGCAGGCCAATAGGTAGAGGTCTGACAAACCAGTCTCCTGGTCCTCCAGGTTGGGAGTTGGAAGAAGAGTGGCATCTTCTTCCGGAAAACGTACCAGTTCTGGTACACTGCCACCCACCCGCTGCCTTGCGGTAGTTAAGCATCTGTGTGAACCACTGATGTATTGCTGTCTGTGATGATGTCGATGAATCAGCTGAGACGAATCAATGCGACGGAAGGAAATTTGTGTCCAGTCATTAAATTTATGAAAGTCAAAAGTCCATGCTTAACAGTTTCTTTGCAGATAATGTTAGGTTGCAACGGTCAGTTTCAGCGAAACAGCAAGCGTTTATTAGTATGATGTATTTATATTCCTGAAAAAACGTCGACGTTCATGTGATCATCTGTGAGTAACATGTGCCAACCGATTGTATATTCAATCAGTATCGTTTGGGGTACATTTTATTTTGATCGTCCTTACTGACAGTTTTCCTGAATCATGTTACCTTTTAATTTATTAGGCCGTCCCATTTATTGTGACTGGAGTAGTAAAGTTGCTTTGTCAGGTGAATCAGCTAAAATCACAAGAAATGATTTACTGCTTAGAATGTCTGATTGTTTATCGCTCGGTATCAACAATTTTCTTCGCAGCAATCCGTTTTATGAACCTGTCACCAGTCGTAGTGTACAGGATGTCTTGAAATTGTGATAACGTTGATGTTTTATGAACCGGTTCTTATTTCGTCTGGTTGTGAATTTTCAGATGGTGATTAATTTCTCCCAGACGGAGGCAAATGTCTATAAGCCATGTGAGGACCGATAGATAACATTCCGCCCAAGCATATTCAGACATTTTTGCGAGAGTCGTAGAGAAGAAGAAATTTTTGAGAGAAAAGCTTTTCGATTTACTGCGTCTGTATATTGGTCAGATATGTCAGCCAATTTGTTTTGATCATCAGTGCCTAGTTAAACGAGATAATTAAAACGTAGTTTACGGGTATATTGAGCGTGTAACTAATGCACAGTACACAGTAATAACTATGAGTAAAACAAATTTTGTTAACCGTTCGTTTCAAATCAGCGGAGGAGAGAAATCCATGAAGTATGTTTGCTACCCTGTTCACTGAATGTTCAGTAAGACTATCCACATGACAACTGCCTCTAATTTTCGCCCGAAGATATACTAAAGTGATACAACTTGAAAAATTCCAGAGTTAAAACAGACAGAGGCTAACTTGCTTCAGTTACATACACATGCAGAGGTTATTGTTCAAGCGAGCTCGTGAATGAACGGACTCCTACTATGTACCAAAATTTAAACTCTGGAGCCAGTCTACTTACTTCAGACTTTTTACACATATATCAACATATACACAGTGATATAAAAGTTCCACCCTGCGGTAACTAGGTTTTATTTACTCAGTCAAACAAATAAAACAACCAGTGTTTCAAATTGCTCGGTAATTTAAACGATTGTCAACCGGTCAGTTTTGTTACAATCACCCGTATTTTGTTACCCGTGAAGTTTATTCAAGTTTTGCTTTCGAGCAAATTAATTTTTTGTTGGGTAACTGCGTCACGATAGCTCACAACGCATTTGTTGAAATTTTGTAGTTGTTTTGATCGTGATGAACATCTCATTTCTTTGAACTTTATCCTAGAGTTACAGTTGAGCTATGCACTTGCCAATAAAATGTGAACTAACGTGAAATAAAAAGTGTTTTAGACAACTGGTGTTGGGAAAGGTTTGAGGGGATACAAAGAACAACTCAAATATCTCAATTATACCTTGACTATTCGGGAAATACAATCAGCTATATAATCCGTAAGCCCACTATACCTCGGAAAATTACATCGGACAGCAAATAGAACCCATCGTTACCGATATTAAGGAGTTATTTGAATGAGACATAAGATCAACTTGCACCAATAGTTGTTACCCTCTTTGGTTCGGTTTATCAGAAACCCATTTGATAGAAATTAGATATTATTCGTAATTCTGTTACAGCATTTGGCTCATTCTAGGCACTCCGGTCAGCACTTTTTTGGAACGAAGCATAAAATCTAGTATTTGCCATTGTTGTAAATCACATATAGTACTTCCTTCCGACAGAGGTCAACCGAAGGTTCTGCGGGAATGTGGAAGCACAAATTGCTTGTATGATTTTCGGTTTAACCGAGACAAAAATTCTCCCATTATTAAACAGTAATCAAAACATCGCATAACAACTTAAATAACTTTTGTAATCTCAACTTAGATAGTCGTCTGATTCATGGGGCCAACGATTGAAGTTACCAAGATAGCTACTCTGCCCCATCTTGAAACGACTAAGCAATCTGATTTGTACTCATAAGCCAATGCAGTTGGATGTCTTCTTGTGATAAGTTCGTCATGTCTAATATGAAGTCATTGAATCAGTAACCTGCACGGTTGTCTCATAAAATCATGGTCAGGTGTTCATATCTCTGCCGTGGAAAGCAGACGTGCTACTGGAGAGTTCCTACCAGACTGAAAATGGTGTGTGGCTCTTTTCAAAGGAGGATGATTGAAAACCTGAGGGGATTGCGACAGCTGTGGTCATTTGTGAGTGATGTACAATGTGTCGACGTAAATTACCTACCACTTATCAGGAACGTTTTTGAACAACAGTGAATGCCAAAGCCGGTTAGTTACCGTTTGAAGTTTCCGTATTGTAATTTAAATATGTCCTATTATCCTTTCTAGTTAATCATCGCTGTTGGACTGTGGGCGCAGTTGTAACCATTCTGAACCATACTTTGTTCACAAATAGCCCCGGTTAATCGTTTGTTACCTTTTCTTGGTAGAAATACTATTCAGTTTAGCAATAGAGTACGCAAGTATGTGTACTGCTCTTGTTTTGCACATTGAACTCATCGACCGAAGCAGAACTGTCATACTGCATGTATTGGTTTATCTACAGCAGTTGTGACAATGTATTTTTGCGTTCGGAAATCCTGCTTGAATTTGGATAATGTTGGTATTGATTGGTCAGATGTAAGAGCGGTAATGATAATCAGACTGTGTTGTCGGAGCGAATGCTGAACTCCAGATGATGATGGTGAAAGTGTTGTGCAATAGAAAGATACTGACCGAAAAAAGATAATAAATGACAACGACGGCTACAAGCGAAATAAATTGGCTTTCTAAAGATTTATGGAGCCAGGTCAGAAACGATAAAAAAATGAATTAATGAGAACAATCTGTTGTCCGGTGGACTTATATGAAGTGATTTAATTTTAACTGGTTGATTCCAACAGATTAATAAACATGATGAGAGTGTTGTGTCACTGCCACGCTAGAGGGTCAATCTACACAAGAGATAATCTGAAAAGTACACTGATTCATCCGGACCATTTAAAGATTTTTCGTCCTTGCCAGATCAATTATTATTGAAAAGACGAATTTTAAGCCTTTTCAAGAAGCAGATTGTGTCTAGTTTCCGTAAAAGATAAGGAACGGACTTTTACTCCATCGCTTCTGGGGTTGAGGTACGCAAAGACCGCAGATGAACGTTATATCGATTGCCTTTATGAAGGCGCCATACAAAAAATTGGATTTGCAGAAATTCAGGAACTATTTCACTTCAAGATCTTACAATTACCGTGGGTTGCTCTCTATGGTCTGTAGTGATTATTCAAATTTACTTATTTAGAAATAAAAACGCTTCTTTCGCAACCATACTGTGCAACTGGACGTGGCACATCACCTGTTTCGTTTTGCCTGTAAGAGTAAATCATCGTCACAAAAAGAAAAATCAAGAAGAACTGAACAACCTGTGATTTATTTCCTTTCTACTAAATTATAAAAAGTGCTGTGCTGCAGAACTTTAATAATCTGGCGTTTACACTGAAGAGGGCAATGTTCAGCGCCCTTAGGAAACGTTCGATCAAAATGGCGCTTTGTTTCCTTGCAGAATATTGGCGGCGAATACCTGTTATCAGTGTGACTCAAAAATTTTCAAAATCTTGCTTACGGCTAAGCGAGGAAATACCTGTTTTTACGAATACTTACTGTGCATGTTCATTCAATTGCATCCATAGAACTGACTGTATGGCCAGCACAAGTGGAAGTCTACGTGAATCAGTCTGTAAGCGCCACACAATCTTGGTGAATAATGGGGTTGAGAAGATTGTTACCAACACAAATGATGCACATCTTGTCCACATGAGTGATCCTCCTAACTTGACCACTCGTTTCCATCTGATTTGAAAAAGTAAGGAGAATCGATTGAAGGTCCTGCGGTGTCAAGTTCTAGCCACATCTGTGATGGCCGGAATATGTTTGCATACTTTACTCCTGTGCACCCATCATTCAAATCTGGTATTGTCACTGTTTTCCGTGGTTTTTGATCATCCAAATGCCAACGGGACAATTTTATACAGATCGTGAAGCAGTGATCTCAAAGTTGCTTTCAAATGTAACTTTAGCGGTATTGACCGTGTAGCTAGTCTTGACGAATTTTTTGTCGAGTGGCCCTGATAATAATGTGCTACAGAAAAATTCCCTAGTTAATGCAATGTTGGTTATCCAAGAACGAGTTTTCTTGCTACCATACCTTTTGTGTGGCTATTCTGGAGGTTTTTAAACGTTTATCAATGCAGAACATTCTTATTGATCGAACAAGGTGTAAACTGGTTCACTCACTCACTGAAATCCAAAGGTAAGCGCATGCTACGGTCTACCTCGAACTACATTTAAAGATCGTAGCGAAAACCGTAGTAAGCCTGCTACCTGTCTAGCACTGAATGCAGTAACGACATCATTTGTTGTAAGGGATTCCCAGAGATGCTTTAACAAGACTTGACTCACTGTTGACTCACTGTTGTTGACTCACTGGAGACCGCTGTTCAAAATTTGCAATAACTTTTAAAGGAGGAACATGTTGATTGATAACTAGGCGTGGCTGAAAACTTCAGGTTTGACGGACCTGAAGTTGAAGGATTCACGTGTGTACAGCGATCATGTCTGAAACATACTTTGGACCATTCTACTTTGTAAGTAGAAGCAATCCTGAGAGGAATCAGGCGTGGAACTTCTAATCCACCTCATAAGTTGCAACATAACAGTGTTGGCTACTTTTTGTACAACCAGAAAAAACTGAGCAAGTTTTTACTGGAAGGAAAAGGAGATACGAATTGGATGGAGTCTAATTACTGAACATCTGTATGGACTCAATCTTTCGAACTAAAGATGTCTATACTTTGAATTCAAACACTCAGGCCATAAGTGAATAAAAGAAGTAATCAGTGACAGATATGTTTCATGGCTGTCCCTGTCATGCGCTATCAGTTACAATTACTTCAAAGAATACTAAGCTAAACGCTGACAGGTTGCTTGCCGTCAAACCTATGTTCCAAATACCTCCTTGCTGTAGGTACAAATAGAAAAACACGTCAATTAGTTCATCTCGCATGACAAATTTTCGTCAAGGATTGTTGATAGTGAAAATACTACTGACGGGTTCAAAATGACGTCTGTCGCCTCCCTCTCTTGTCTGCAGGTTTACTTTGCTCTTTCTAACCAAAGTAAATCGAAACAACGCGACTGTTTTTATGTTATCAAAGTAACCCGTCTGGTCAGCTCACAAACAAATTGGTCCTAGGGTTATTACATTTGATTTATCAAATGTATTTGCGTCCATCTGAATAAACCAAGGGGTGAGAATAAACTTCAATAAAATTCACGCAAATAACTTTATATTGTCATGTTTGTACTTATTGACTAAGCATTCTTTTCACTGTCTACTTATCTGTTTATAGTCAGCTGATGCATTAAAGCTTCCCATCAGGTAGGACCATCACAAGATGAACCAATTATACTGCTCAATCTGTGAGTTCTTCCTCGCGTCTTGATCGGTTATTGCTTGTTTCATGTGACCGTTTGTGTCAATCGCTGAAATGTTTATGAGATCTCATATCCGTGACTAAATGTAGGCATGGTAACATGCCGGAGTTTGGCCTCATTTGAGTCGTTTGCTTGTTTCAGTAGACTTTACAGTTGTTACATGGTTGTAATTTCAACCGACAAAACAAACCATGTGCGTTACCAGTATACGCCTGTACATACTTTCATCTTATGGTATTCTCAGGACTTCTAATTTCAACAGAACATCTTCATGAGTTCTTGGATGATGATAAGTGTGTGATTAAACTCACTCCTGACAGCTTCTCCTAAAGACCTATATGTTGAAATTGTTACCACCCAGTCACAAGAAACCTTCTCACCAATGAATTCCGTAGTAGTCATCACAAAAAGCGGAAGTTGCGTACAGTGGAAAAAGGTTTCAAACTTTACACATCATTCTTATATTCGTTCTTATTGAATACGCTACCCAATAATTTGAAACTATTATCGATAAGAGCGTAAAACTAATACGAATGGCCTAACGGCTGAAAAGGTTTTCTGGTAAGCGGAACCCAGATCAATTGCGACGTAAACAGTATAATCAATATTCAGCAATCAACTATAAGACTGTGTTGGAAACGTTTTTTTGTGAGCAATGTAGATACTCCTACTTACCTTTGCATTCAATATGGTGTATTTCATGTTTACACAGTTTTACTCTAGAGAAGTTGATAAAAAAACAACCTTATCAGAAGATCCTAAATCTTTCATTATATTAATCAGGATACACTTCATGCAAGTGATTATCGCCTGCTCATATTAGTAGACTACAAGTACGTGAAACGAATCTAAGTTCCGTTATGTCTTAATTTGACTTGACATTAACCATGGAAACTGTTACTAAAGCTTCTGCTTCATGTGTAAAAGGGCTTGATACAAAGCACAATGATAAGCTGTGATTAATGTACTGATCCGGTAAAGTGTTGGAAGTCTATGGACTGTTTCCGTAATACTTGGGAAGAAAACAGTCGCGAAAGAAATGCTGGTTGCCGGAAACCTAGACGTGGTAACTACCAATTTGGACTCTGTAACAAGTTTAGGTCAGTGAAATAAGTGACATTCAACTAGGACCAAATGTTTTTCTATCTGCACAATCATTGCTTTTTCATATGAAACTGTGCATTATCGAACTGGTTAGGTTTGCCTGACAGTCTACAGCTTATCTGTGTGCAAACATGGTGGTTTTACTTTATTAGGCTTTAAAATTACGGAAAATCTTCACATTAGTATTCGCATTCATGTATTCGAATAGAAAAACCGGTGTCATGAAATGAGAAAGAATATCTCCGCAAACACCTGAAACTCTATCCAATTAAAAGATTAGCTGCTGGGATTTGCTGTGATGAGCAACTTAAATTAAACTGGGGTGTAAGTTTTATCACCGGGAAAACGCTTAATCTCGAGGCACTCTAGGATTGTAATCGATATGTTTTGAACGTCGTCAAAGCTCGTGTATTACCACTGTCACTGATAAGACACTTCAGTTACGTCTACTATGATTTCATTTGTGTATTATTCAACCCGTTCGTTTCAGAACACCGAGGACCGCAGTTCGAGTTCCCATTTTGAAAAAGTTCAACTGACGGGCTCCATCGAGAGCAAGGCCCGAGTCTAGTTCTTTTAATTAGCAGGAACTTGCTGAAATTTTGAACTTGAAATCTTCAGTTAAAGAAAGTGATGTTCAGACCATAAAAAGTCTAGACAAGTGCATTCACGGTCGTAATATCACAATACTGGGATGTTGTAAATAAGTAATACAATCCACAGCGATTACCGAGTAACTCATTGATGTGGCTCGTGGTAACCTCAAAGTCGAGGAAGACAGGTTTGTTATCCGAGACAACGTAATCCCATAAATGAAGATCAACCCCTGCATCTAAAGGGCATTGTGCACGACATGTTTGTGTCAGAAGTTCACACGGCTTATAATATAAAGATTTTCTGTTAGTATTAAGCTCTTATAATACCTGTTCTGCACGATACGGTATCCATTTTTTCACATCAGCCCGTTCAATTACTGGTTAAGCGTCACAAAAGAAAGCGCCTTTCTTCTGGAAAAATGCAGGCATTTTATTGGCATGAGGATGGGAAAATATTTTATTCAGCTATCAGGCTTGAAAAATATTTTACCGAAGTAAACTAAAGTATTTTTGAATGATGGCATTACTCGTAATATTAGTACCCAAGAATTTAGATATAATGAATATGGCCAGTTTGTGTATGAGATAGCTCACAAAACGTCGGCTAATATTCACACCCTGTTAATTGCACGTGATATTATCTAATGTTAGTGCGGCTAATAATTAACGATTTTTTTTCAAAGGGACAAACCGAAGTCTGTTCGAGTCTAATAAATATCAGCAGTTTTGTGTTGTTCACTTTATATTACTTTATATTCAGGTGTTTTGATAGCCCGTTTACTAGTGTGTTATAATGGCTCGCCTAATATCTTCAGATCTGTCAAATGGTTGGTTACTATAATCGAAACTGAGTTTATTATTACAAAATATGTGATAAGCGTGAGTTCACTGTCTGTTTTATGTTCATAGCTCTCTTCTGTGGAAAGCGTTCTTGAACAAACTATAGTGCTTATTCTCAGGAGACATACTGTAACCGAGAAATTGCGGTTCATTCTCAAAAGTTATGAAACCGGAAAACTTTCCTCACCGTGTAAAGGGAACATTTCACAAGGCGCTTCGCTTTTGGTAGTTGTGAGGTCCTGATAATCCTTCTACGATGTGTTTTACAAAGAGTCGTTTTGTGTGTGACTGATATGGGTGAGAAAAATGCCCACAATTTTCAAAATACTTTTGTTAGAAATTCCGGAGAAAGTCACACGGATAGTGAACTGTTTCTTGACGTTGATATGCTGTAGAGCAACTAAACACCCACAAGTGTGAAAAGGCATTATGAATCGCGGTGTTGATTGGCCTTTGGTCTGGGCTGTCTATCAACACTTTGTGAGCCAAACTTGAGATGACCACATCTAAAAGGGGAATCCTTCAAGAAGATAATTCTAATGACTATCATATATCCATCAGGATTAGCAGAATACCACTGTAAACGACAGACATCCAAAAGTTGATCATAAGTGACATTAAGAAACGGTACATTGAGCATGCGTCATTCAACAACAACAAAACGGCGGCCAACGTAGGCTAAATATCTTGACCACACTTTGTCTCACGTATTCAGCCACTGGACTGGGAATATTGCCTTTTGATTAGAAACTGCTGTCTTGCCTTTCAGATTACTTCTCCAAACCTTTCAGACATTTTTGTTGATAGGATGACAAATCTTCGCCAGAGTGACCAGATCTTACGAGAGTTGATGATAGAATGAATCTAAAGTAAGGTATTATGTGTGGTGATGTAGAAAATGTTGGCAGCAATGCATGAGAGCTGCAGCCATGGGTTTAAAGCTATACCATGAAGACAAATTTATTGTTGGATGTAGACGTTTAAGGGAGCTAGCCCAGTGGAACAGCAGCAACCGATTCCCTAATTTAAAAATACACTGATATACTCAGAATGGTTGTCGTGGAACTGATATTCGTTGGTTACATACGAAACTTAAGATTGGTCTCCTTGTACCCCGTACACAGTTTGTATAAAGTGAGCGCATACGGCTGACAAGGATGAATGCAATGTTAACATTCTTTCGAAAATATACATTGAGGTCATGAGAACGACAAAGTAGTGAACAAGACTTGATTTCTGTGTTTGATCTTCATGTTAAATACAGCGCAGAAATTACGAAAGCGGCAACTGAGGTGGGTCAGAGAAACAGTCGATTAAGGTTATGGATCGCGTGTTTGTTAACATTTACGCAATCATTGTTCCAAATTGTCAGTTTGATTGGTCGTAAGCCAGCGGGATCAATGTCTGCAGGAACTTCTGAGTGCAGAGGTCAGGGTTGGGCATTTGGATACTGTTGGTCTCGGCAGCTGTCAACATTTGAAATATTACCATTTTTGATCGGCTCCTTGGCACTCAGTAGACAGTATGGAAGGCTTATTTTTTACTGACACAACGATTAAAGTTGGTCGAATGAGTAAACATTTTGCTTGAAGCCGTCTTAATTACACCACTGTCTAGCCGCACAAGACGATATTCACGCGCCGTGTCAACCAGCCGCCTTGTACTACAATCATGATTTCTCCCTTGAAAAGGAGACCAACAGGCGCAAGATTCTTATTCACAGAAATTGATTTAAGTTTCAACTTCACCGCCTGAATCGGCCTCTAAATGTAACGCGTTGGGTAGCCACTCTACATTAACATTTCTTGTTGAAAATCTGGCTCAGCTTGTATAGTGTCAAAGGTGTAGATCTGTAACGTCCTATCCATCAGACACTGCGTTAGGTTTCGCAAATGGTTTAGTAGAACAAAATTTTCAGAGTGAATGTACTGACCACTCCAAGTCTGTTTTTCGTATACTTTTGACTGGACTGAACCATCTTCTGTTCCTATTACGTCGTCATTCCAAAAAATTGTTTGACCGTTGTTGTCTGACTGCTGAATAGATAAACTACCACCGTAGGCTGAGTTGTACGCAACCGTAAGTCTGTTCACGTTAGAAACCCAATTGGCCACGCAAAAATATCATCAACTTAACGCTTATACAATGTAAACTTTTCAGTGACTGCATTCAATTGGTTAGTCTTCTGCTTCTTCATGAAGATGTTGACTAATAGGGGAACTTGAGGTTAGCTCATTGCTACATATTCCTGTTGGTAGGTTGGAATGTTTAACAGAAATTGGACGTTATTAGCCTAAATCACCAGCAGTTCTCTCAGTTCATCTTTTGGTATGCCAACGTGTTTGTTGTTACGTAAGGTAAAATCTCACAGTTGTTAGCTTGTCTCTTGTTGAGAGACTTTCGTAAGTAGTGAAGTAAAATACGGTGAGAAGATTCTTTGACTGTTTAGGTTCAGATCTCCTATTAGGTCATTGAAATGAAACGTGTCCGGGAGGCTGGGTTTGCTAGGTTAAAATTTTGCAGTAGCCGAAGTTCCAAGGTGATGGATGTTTCCAATATATGTTATCCATGAAACCGACATATCGGTAGATCTTGACCAGTGACATAACTGCTCAGGCGAACTAAAATCTGAAGGTTAGTTTTCGATAGAACCTCCTTGTTGGTTGCCGGGAATATTGACAATGTCAGTCTTCTACGAAACACATTCGGATCCTATGCTGTCCGAGAAAAACAAGCAGAGTTATGTTTTGCTTTCGTTAATTCTAGTACTGCTGTTGTGTGCATTACTTCTGATTTTTTCACGGAAACCATATAAATTGTGGGCCAATGCCGTTTTTGGATTTTCCACCAGCTTTTGCCAATTTAGGCCATCGTCGTTGTGATTACAGTGAAGTCGACATCTATGACTTTTGATTCAGCTTAGATTTTCGGGATCAGAAGAAAATGACTTATACCTAATCATTTATACCTTGTTACTGCTGGATACATCAGCCGGGTCTCAATGACATTTTTACAGTTTGATTGATCGTCACAGATCATATAACTTAAAATATAAAAAATATCTAAAGCCATCTTATGGATCAGAACTCGCGTTATCTTACTTTCAGTTTGTTGTCAAGTTGGTTGCTATAAACTAAACACCACTGGCACTCATTCGCAGATTTTGCATTTACACAACATTTACAAGCCAGCGGCTTATTGTGAGATTCATTAGGTTTTAAATTCGTTCATATTAGAGCTGTCCATTAGCGCATATCTTTATTATGACCGGGATTAAAACCAAAATAACTAGGTTGACCATTTCGTATTGAACTCCACACAACAAAATCATCATTAATAATATGGTCTCCTGCAGTCGTAAAGGTTGCATGATAGTTACTGCCTTTTTGAAGTTCTAGAAATTCATTATGTTCAGATAACTCACAAAACGTTCACTCACGGATGATGGGAATTTCTAAAAAAAAGTCAGCATTTGGGACGCATATCTTATAATACTGGGTTCACAGCCACTCACAAAACTGCTAAATATTATGTATCACGTCACGCTTCAATACCACATAATGAAGTTTATTTACATATGTTTGTCATTGAATTAAATTTACTATTAAAATCCTCACTTCGAGTAGTTTTTAACGCTCACGACAACGTACTTCAACATTTTCTTGTCCATTTTATCATCCACAATTATTTCGTGTGTTAGAGACATCCTGTTTTATTTTTCAGTAAATGTATGCGGTTTACTCTGTTGTTTCGTGTTCTCTTATGAAATTGTTAAACTGCTAACCAACCAACGAAATATTCTTTTTATGTGAAACTAGGAAACTTACCCTTCTGTTATGGCATAATTCGTAGTTAGATAGAGAATGTGAAACTCTAACTTATTGATGGATATTTTAAATGATTACCTACGATTTTTATCACTTTTTAATTCAATTGGTGCTGTTGTGCTCTCTATTTCCTACAAATTTTCATGGTTGATGTGCAATTTATGATAACGTCCACTCGAGTAAATTGAAATATTTTGCTGTATTTACAACGCAAATGAGATCACTCGATGACCTATATTAGTTTCTAGAGTTTTGTCTAAACTATTCTGAGCCTTTGGTCGCCTTCAGATTACTCTGCTCAAGAATGACGTCTTTCCGTTTTTCTTCCCCAGAAAATGTTCAACTACATACCTATGACTTGAACTCGGGCGTATTTTTTTTGGGTAACTACAGAAACGGTGATAAATAAAAGTTTCAACAATGGAGTCTGTGCTCCCTCACACTACCATTCACGTGATAACAAATGTCCATACGTTAGAATTATCTGCGGACTTATAACTTTCAATATGAGTGTGATTGTTTATTAGAAGGAGTATTGTTTTAGCAGCTAGTATTTACAAAAAAGATAATGGAAGAAAACAGCTGGAAAATTTAAAATTCCTTCATGTTGATGGGAGAAATAAACAGCGTTAAACCAAATTTTAGCTTCGAATTTCGCTAATGACAATGTAATCTTAAACAGTAAAATCAACAAATACGATTAGTTTATTGGAGCACAAGCTGAGCTAAAAAATTAAACATTAATAAACTTTGGCAAATATTCAAGGGCTTTTCATGGACAATTAAGCAAACTGGAAACCTACGATTTTCTCATGTAATGTATACGCGAATGCGAAACAATCAACATAAATTCCATAAATGACAAGTGTTATTAATTTGTTCACAAATACCAGAATAGTGGAAACAACCACTTGTTCATAAATTCAGTCTGAGACCGACATTTCTGGAAGACGTCCCTATCAGTAAACATATACAAGAAGATTTAAGAGAGGTCAAATTGGCAATTTTTGAAAGATGGTGGTGCTTAAGAAAGGTTTTAATTAAACAGTAGCTTGTCATATGTTTTCAGTTATTTACTCATCAGATAGCAATCACTGTTGGAAAGTTTATCATATAGGATCGCCATTGATTCAGATAACCTACTAAGGCCGGAACAGTGAATCCATAAATTGCGCGTTAGTTAGTAGATTGTTTACCAGGACATTTAAGCGGTAGGAACAATATTATCTAGGATTTTATCTCAGCGTATTGCTTATAGGGCTAAATATAATTATGTCCTGAAATAAGACGACAGTAATCTTGCACGTGACAATACGTTTTGATGTAGATTCCTGTTGTTATACAAAGTTAACAAGAGTGTAACGTTTCTCAAGGAAATCAAGCTAGGATGACTTCTTGTTTGATAGAACTCCGTTTTCAGCAGGTCGAACCAAACGCCAACCATACTTGTGATGATTAGCGCGAAAGTTGCGAGCATGACTGAAACAACCTTCTGAAACAAATAAGAATACTACCTAAAAAACAAGAAAAAATATCAGTTGTAATCATAAATTCAGTCACGGTTGGACAACTATCTCAATATCAACCTAAGTAAGATAAAAACTGTTGATCACCGCTGAAAAGCTGGTAGGCGTGGTCACCAAATTGATCGGAATGTCACTAAAATGTGATGATTCGTCTTGAGAGTGTTAAGTCGGATAATTTTCATTCGAAGTGGATGTGATAGTAGCCGATTAGAAACCTGAGCATATGTTTTTACCCAAAACTCGATATCTTATTAGTTTTACTGCATTCTTCTTAAAACAGCCACACCAGTTAATGTGATGGATGTATTTAGGGTGTGATGCCAACTTTTCTTTGAACGACAACAATAAACGTAAACCCAGTCGTCAAAGTTTTAATCTTAAGACCTGTTTTAATATATTCTAAATTCCATAATGCACGGTTTATTTTGTGGGTATTTTTGTATTGAAAGTGATTTATTGGCAATGTCTTCTTTTTGTCTTAACAAGCCGTCGGTTGATTTTATATACCTTTAAGATCGTTCAAAGCCCAATACTATTTTTGTTCGTACAACGTGCGTAAACACAACCAAAATGTTGTCAGTGTGTTCCACCTGTCTAGTCAAACGGCTGACCTAAATGGAATATGACAAACTATTGCAAAGTTCGTACTGGGTGCAGTCTACACGAACAGAAAGATGAACAGAGCGTCACTTAATATCCTTGTTACTCAACATTTAAACGTAAAGCAAATTTCGTTGAAGACACGGCAGCTCATATAAACATGCACTAGGTCGTAATATAGTTACATAACATAACAGTCAGTTACAGCCATTTGATTTCGGAGAGTGGAACAAATGTAAATCAGCCACCGTAATTTGTGTAAGTAACTTCCACTTTTCTACCTTTGTCGTGCTGTACTAATCCGCATCTTTATCCTTTCCAACAAGTTAGAGGCGATGATGAATTAACTCAGTCATTATTCGTTAGTCTGTGATATGCAGAGGGCAGTCGAAATTACAAATGCTAACAAGAATATCATGCTTTTCTGGGTAACACGTTTAGGGAGGAATGGTAATTTTGAAAATTTTATTTGACGCGGTCTACCTAGGATAACAGGCATGAGAAACTGTTGAAGAAAGGCTATTCACTTTTATCCTGATCTCAATTTGGCTGCGCTTAAAAACATTCTTGAGTCTTTTTACACATTGTGCTAACATATAGGTGGCCTAGGCGTATGGCCTGAGCATCGTCTACCAGTAACGATTCTGACAAAAAAATATTACCATAAAACAGTAAGAGGAGGGGAACAGTTAGGGCATTGCACTTCAAATAGTGCTGAATGGACTCGGAGCAACAAGCCAGACATATCAAAATTCTGTTTTGGGCAATTGTAAGGGTTGATGTGGTTTTCAGAATGCAAGCAATCAAGTCTTCGAGATAAAATTCACATATGCAGCTTTTTGGTTGTATTGAACATTTTCTGCTGTCACGAGTAGTTGATTATTCTTTTTTGGTCAAGCGATGACATAATTCCGACATTCAATCGAAAGTTTTTGGGTAGGCTTTTCGTTTTTGAAGTGGGGTGATTTTTGCGGTCGTTTTCATCAATCCACTTCAAATTATCGTAGACACGACGTTTTTTTGTTACGGCCAATCTGTAGCACATAGCTTTTCTGAGGTAGCGTGTTAAACTCCCATTTTGTGCATATGTTGAAAAAACCTGATAATCCTACTCCTGTTGAACCCACACCATCCAAAAGTTAGTCGGTCTAGTTTGCGCGCGATTTTCACGTTACTTGATGTCTGTGAGGCGAAATGCAGCAATTATTGGGTTAATAAACCGTTATCTAACATATCACTAAACTTGAAATCACCTTATTGTGCCGGGCAAAAGGTGCTTGAAGTCAGAACCTCGAAACATTAAGGGTCTGCCCACAAATCTTTTTCTCCTAACAGGCTTTGGCAAGCCATCAGCAAATTTTTTCAACAAAAGATAGGAATCGTTGTAATGTATCGGCTACAACAACCATTTCAAAGAGAACATTTTTTAGTGGCATTTATTTATCCGCCTAAGCAGTACACGACTGATGGAATTCTAATGGTATTTTGAAGTTCGCTGAAAAATTACCACCACTTGACTTACACTCTTCTCGTCAACAAGGGTTGCATACGATATACACAGAAGGCGTGCCTTCCTTCTCTACCATTTATACGTATAGTTCATTTTGTACATAGATTATACGATGGCTGACAGAACTGTTGTAACCACCAAGTCTTTGAATACCCAGCTTAAAAAACACATTTTAATATTTGAAAAAGGCTTCTTGACGCATTTCTGGATCTTTTTAATTTTGGTTGCGGAGTCAGTATAGATGGATGTCTCATTACTTGACTCTTGCCAAATTTCTTTTGGTTTGCATTTAAAGTTATTTTCAGCGTTTTCGGTATAAAGTTTTGATTTACCTTCCTGTTTCAGGCACAATGGTATATTCTTTAGCTGACCCTATTTCGGTAGATATGCGTATATTTGAACCCGAATAAAATTGATTGGGGTGGGGAACGTTTTAGTTTTTATTTTCCAAGTTTCTTCTATAGATAATAAACTTATAAAGTGTGATCCAACATATGAACTACTGGTCATCTCAAGAAAAAACGCAACTTGCCATCAGAATTTCCGTTTACATCCGAAAAAACAATTAATGAAAAAAATTACTACTGGAAAACTAATGGTAAATATACGCTTATCTCAGAAATATACAAATTCACCAGCACACCTGATTTCTAAGCATCTAACAGTATCAGAAAAAAGCAAATCGACTAAAATGCATGGCAAGTGGATCTGAAATACAGTCCAACTGAGTCTAAGGGCAAAAATGAGTGATTTAATGGATTATTGAGAAAATGTAATTTAGAAGATTTGGTCATCGTCTGTAGGCGTGTGGAGTAATCGACCGAATGCCGATTGTTGCTCTTAAGGAAGAGAATTTTATACTTTTTTCAACCAGAAATAATAAGTGAAAATATAGAACCGATGCATACTAGAGCAACTTATAAAAACACACCCTGAAGCTTGACTCTACTCAGTTGGGAGGGACCAACCTGTTTTACTTCAGCCCGTCAAAGATTAACTAATTCATCAATAAAAATTAACTGTTCTCTATCAGCTTATGCTTAGCTATAGTGCCAGTCATATTAGATGGATGACGAGACTATCCAAAAACCAACAGTTGGAGCAAATGTACCATCAAAAACGGCCGAACTTTTCACCAATCTAACTGTAGAGAATCTGACAGTGAATGATTGTACGTTGACGTTAGGCGTCCCTTTGTTGGTAATCATTAACCTACACACAGCGTGTACTAAGTTCTATTCGTTCTATCACTGGATAGTATGTTAATAAATTTAGTCATGTAAGGCCGCGCCAGCTCTATCTGAGCATACCACAGCTTATCCGAATGAATGACTTTCTTTTCGGGCTGCCACTCATTGACTGTTCGTCGGTTATCGTTCCTGATTTGTGCATCGCCAACATATCTACATTTCATCTTGCACGTACACCCAGAAATCAAATTATAAACAGAAATGTAATTGTGTGTAGTGTTTTGTTGAGTGAATTTCATTGTTCCTGAAAGTTTTGCTTTCACCAAAATATGACGTTCATCAAAAACGGCTAACTGTATATCATAACTCCAGCTCCACTCTTAAAGCGCTATACATCACAAAGGGTATGGTCAGGTAAACATCAGTAAATTAGCTGGGAAAAAGAAATTAACGTGATGGACACGAAGCATATTTTGTTGCTTCCGGTACCATCTGAGAGCTGGACAAATGTTTCGGAGTCTTTGAAAGACACGAATAAATCTAAGTCCCTTATTATAATAGCAGATACATGTACTTTCTGTAGAATAAATGTGTACAATAGGGTTTACAAAATTATTTGGGCAAAATAGCTAATCCATCACGTTTGATAGACAGAATAGATACCTGGAAATATGCCGGGGTCACAAAACAGTGGATCACCTTAAATATATAGCTATACAATGCTGTCCAAACTGGAGTCCAAAAAAGCTTTGCAAATTTGATTATCATTTGAACCCGGTGGTTGGATACCCGGGAGTACTTCCTGCGGTTTTTTGACAACTGATGGAATCGGAACGTTTGATGGGATGTCAGGTGCCTTAATTCGAATTCCACGTTGCTTTGGAGAAGGATAATAAGACGGGACAGCATTGGCCAGTTGGATATCCGAATACCATCTGATTGTATGAGGTTCAAACATTGTTGGTCTGGAGTGTGGATCAGGTTTTTGTAAAGAACCATAATTGGCTGATGTGCAACATTCAAAAACAGTTTTTGGCTTATCCGCGGTCACAACAGGCGGTTTCCAGCCGAACTCGCTTGATCGTGTTTTGTGAATTTTCTCTTTGAACAAATCCCATAGAGCAGAAATAAGTTCTCCTGTGACTAGTTCATTAACGTTTGTAGAAACAAGCCATAGAATAAACACTCCATTTCTGTCCAAATAGGTTTCCACGAACACCTTAAATATTTGTCTGTCAAGTTGTTGTTCACAACCTATGGGGAATTTCCAGGGGATGAGAAATTTATGCACGAAATCATGTCGGCTTTGTGGAATGCTTAGACGAGAAAGCCATTTGAATAGACTGTACACGGTCAATAGCCCAACGAATATCATCCAAAACCATAGAAAAACGTAAACCTTCTCTAGAAAAAGGTTCAGCGGTAACACGCATTGAAGAGTATACCTGAAAGAAAAAAATATACAAAACAACTCAGTGTTATTAGCATATGTCACATAAGAGTTTGATAATTGTTTATAAGTTCTAGAATAAGTTCTGGGGTTAGTTTTCAATTTTGAAGGCCTATACATTGTATGAAATCTCGTAAGTATGTTTTAAAAGTCCGTGGTATTCTTCAGAGAAATAAACAGAGCAGCAACTTTGAATGGGGAAAAAATGCGTTGCAGAACCCTGAGATGTCACTAAGGGAAATGACTAAGTTAACCAGCTTATCAATAATAAAAATGTACTGAACGTCAATAAACCATTGCAAGATGCATCTGAAGACAACTCAACTATCTCATGGATGCTAAATACTTGTTGGTTTTTTGACTGGTCAAATTCGTCTATTTTATTTGATGAACTGATTTTGTTTCTGCCACTAGACCTGTTTATTTCTGTCTTGTTCGATGACAACCCCGATCCGTTTAACCAGTGAGCCATAAGGCTTAGATGTATTGTCAACCTAAAATTCAAGTGTAAATTAACCCGGATTTGGTTGGATTTGAACTAGACAAATATGCCATATATGACTATGTTACATGCACTCTGTCCTTTAGGCCACCGATCATTGACACGGTAAATAAAGTTTAACCTGGATCTCTACTGCTCATAACTTCCAGTGGTAATCGATTCATTTGCCTTGTTTTCACTTTAGAATCATGCACAGAGAGTGGGTTATCAATTTTATGTAATAGGCAATTTTTTCCGTTTGACCAACACATGGATTTAACATTGTCGACTATAAAACGGAACATTTAGATTCTTACCAATAGCTGGGACGAGGGATATCATCTGTCTAGATTTATGTAGGTCAGTTAGGTAGGTAATCGCTTTTGTAAGTGAATCAGATTTGTTCACCAAAGTTTACACAGACCGAATGGACCTCTGTCTAATGTGTCGCATGATTTGGCTAGTTGAGTTTGTCATAATGATTTGTTCCAAGAATATGAAAGTCAATAACTATAGGAGGTTGAGTGGATGCCGGTATGTGTGAGTGCCATTTTTACGCATATTCCCAATTCATTCGGCGAATGCTGTTTACTGAAAGACGAACTTGTTGGAACCACTTCTGTTGCCACGAAGATTCCGAGGGGTAATAATCAATAGGTGACGCCAGTCTGTATTGAGTAATATTTCGTTTGCTCCATGAAAATAGCTCACAACATCATTTTTATTGTCGGATCATTTGTTCAGACGACTAATTTGTTCATTTTATCTTAATACTGAAGTAAGACTGAAAAGTTGTATTCTATTTCCACTGACTTGTTTTCTTTTCTGAAATCAGAACACACACTTGCTGTTCATATCCCTTAGGGGCTTTATTTTAACCGTCAAAGATTTCACATCCTTCAAGCACATATACAACTGATTTAAACAGATTGACTGTCGTGTATCGGACAGTTCTTATCTCTTCAGTGACAGAGCTGTTATTGCTTTCTTCAATGTTATTTTGTCTCTTGAATGTGATATGTATTCATATGGTTCATTTTCGTATACGAATAAAGAAGGCAAATTAAAACAAACTGCAGTATGCATCCGTGAAATAATTAACAGACCCCAGCCGCCTGTAAGAGTATTAATCCAGGAAACAAATCTTTGGCAACTATTATTTTTTAACGTTAGAAAACATCAGGATACGTTTTGCTCGAATATAGCTTTTAAACACGAATTACACACAGACGTAGAAGAAAGTTGCAGTACAAAGATAAGGTCACTCTTTATAGCATGAGTGTACGACCTGATTATAACATCTGTTTTCCCCACCGTGAATAATTTATTATGCAGTCATCCTGGCAGCAAATGTGATAGCTACAAATTCTCATTTTTTTCATAAACCTATTGTATAGGAGAGAACCATGTGACCCTTTAGATGCGCATTCAGACATCTGAGAGTACATAATAGACTGATGGAAACTAGAGATTTCCCGTGTTCTATGTGAGGATTGCAAGCATATGAGTCTATAACCACACCTTACGCAATGATTATGCAAGTCTTTATGACATACCAAATATAGGCTGCTGAATAACTGAAGCCCGCCGTTTTAAACAGATGAATAATGAAGAGTAGTTTTGCTGTCTTGAGCAGAGAGCTATTGTTTTTTTCATTCAGTCATGAGATTAATCAGCGAATATCAACAACTTCCTAACCAGAACAAAAGTTCTCCCTCCGAAGGTTATATTATCAACGTATCTGCATAAATAACATCCATTCGGCTTTAATATTTTTCATTCTGTAATAAATAAACGTTTTTCAGTTAGTTTACGTTGAACTACTTGTGGTATTGGCTTGAAATATTCTCCTCACCACTCATTAAACTAAATGGTTACATCCAATTTTTATGCTACGACCATAAAGTTTCTCTGAGTGATCACCACAGTGTTGTTTTAAGAATATTATGATGCGTTTTTGATTCAAGCGTTGGAATCTTCACTTTCTTATAGTGAAGGCTAGCTGTGTTGTTGCTGTAACAGTGTTTTTTTTAAAGATTTCCGATCTCCTGCCTTGCTTTACTTGTACTGTGTCATATAGTCTTATCAACTAGCGTTTATTCCAGTCTACAGGCTCGCAAAATCATTTAAGCGATTCAGATTACTTTTACTCATCACTGTTTTCGGAATCTGATATTTCAGAGGGAATAAAAGGTGGCATTTTGGTCACAGTTGGCTTGACTAAGTGAAAACGATTTAAGGTCGAGACCACTTTCATAGCATTTTGGCAATCACACTGTTTTCTAAGAGGTGACAGATCTTGAATTGTCCGAATAACAGATGTATATAAGCTGATGTGTTTTGAGCGGACGCTGAAGCTTATTAGCATGACAACCAAGGAAACGCAGTTCTATTTTATCAGTAGATCCATGTTTGCGTAAACGTATTATTTATATCAAGGTAATTCAGGCATAATCCAGTCCTCAACTTTTCTCAGTATGTTATGAGTTATTTCAACTAGAGTTCTCTCAGCTTACCGATGGAGAGATGTTGTGACATAGGTTTCTCTATCAACCAACCATGCTGAAACAGTTTGATGTTCGCATGGAAAAAACTAAACCGCTTTCCTTTTTGAAACTAATTGGTATCTATATATTATTCATGTGGTTACTGACCACGCCTTATATCTATTATACGGAAAGCTGTTTGTTTCTCAAGCTGCTTCACATTAATCCGGTTACAGTTTGGATGACACCTTCGTGCAACTTAGAAGCACAAAATAATTGAAGACAGCAAGCAACACACCCAGGTGGACCAGCAGCATGAACGAATAACTAACTGCGGGCATTTCTTTCAATTTTGCAATATGTTTTTAAAAAGTTCATTTACCTTTTAATAGACTAACAAATGAAAGCTTACCTATAATTTTTTCCTGTTTTCTTTGTCTCGAAATCACAGTAGGTAACACGTGGAAAATTGCCAGTTTGTGCCCAGACCTTTCCGTAAATCAGATCACGCAGGACGTGGAATCCAAAAAAATAGGAGTCTGTACCCAGGAACAATTTCATGAACAGTAGTTGTCCAACCAGGTTGAACAAATATAGAAGTTTGGTTGTTACGTACAAATAAAACAAGAAACTGTGACTTCGTCTGATGCATTTGCTGTGCTGAGAACCGCGAAACCAATGACATAAGCAGCTTGGGATTAGGCAGAAAAAGTTCACCGCTAATCTGCACACAAACCAAAGTACTCGACATTGCCGAGTTAACCGAAGGGAACGTTGATGTCTGGTAGCCTTTGGGTCAATCAGAATTTCAGTTCGTGCAGTCTCTACTTGTGGTAATTTTGTTAGCTTTGATCGTTTGTTTTTTGAGTCCAGACTTTTTGGTCGACCTTCAGTTGTTCTGTGTCGGTTTGCCCAACAAGGGAGGCGATAGCGGGAATTCCTTGAATTAAAAGATGGCAGTGTAGCAGGTGGTTCGGAGCTTGAACGATAGTCTCCTGAAACGTGAAAACAATTGTCAACAGTTAATTACGTTGAGAATGAAACTTTACTGAGCTGAAATGCCTGAATGTATGAAACGAAGCAACACTTTTGGAACACTACACTATAATCGGGCAAAGATCATTTTATCAACTATAACGTAATCTTAGAAAATCGTTCCGCAAGGTAATTACATCAAATTTTAATTAACTCATGTTTGATTCCGGTTCATAAATATTTTGTTGGCAACCAACCTTAAGAGACGAAACCATATTAAGAGTACAAGAAACGAAGACATCAAAATAAGCAAGCAGAGTTGAGAAATACAAGAGTAGGTCAAGTAAGTGAAATACTGGATCTCCCAAATAACTGTCGTTGATACCTGTTCAAGTTAGCTTGGAAAATTGCTCACTGCTAACTAACCGAACGACCATATTTACGTTATTCGCATCCGACAATTCAAAAAAATGAAAACAAAAGTCGAAAACAGCAGACTGCAAGAATTATCGACTGGCAAAGTTTACGACAGTTCATCATCAGTCAAGGAGTCTCCCCTGCTGCCGTTTAAGTTGAATGTGCGGTGAAACGCACCACATCGGTTGGTTTTATGCGACTAGTGTAACGCAAACAGTCAACATTCTCCAGCACGTGTCACTTGTTAACCTCTGGACATCAGGTCATCACGATAGGTCATTTAGTCCAACAACACCGGACGACTGCATCACATCATTGGGGTTGTGTTATTTGAGCATAACAACCGTCCCCCTGTCTACGAGAAGACATGGTCATCAATTCCAAATTTATCGTGGTAAATAGACAAGTTTATTATTCATTCTTGTGTGACCTTGAATTTGTTTTTATTTCCCTTGTTTTACTATGCAATATGAGCAACAACACTGAGGCAGCTACCTGGTGACGTACAGAAGAAATTGTTGAGAAACGAATCATGTGGCATGTTTTTACAAACCTTTATTTCCAGGTTTACCTTAGGAAACAGGTGTATTCACTCATCGAAATATTTCAACATTTTTCATTTCAACTAAACGATTGGATACTTCAGGATTCAACCACAATTCTAGACTGGCAGTTATAACGTACAGATATGCATTGGTCAAATAAATGCGCATACGTAGTCGAACGACAAAGTGGCCTGATTCTAAGAAATTGCAGTTTTGGTTGAACAGAACATGACGCTTCTATGGTCACGTAATCAGATAAAATTGACACAGGCTACTCGTTGACTATTGGAAATATTATTGATGAGTAGTCGGGGATTTGGTTAATTTCAAGTTGACCATCACCAACAGTTGATCAAAGCTGTCGCATTCCCATAGATGTTCCAGTCAACCCTTTCTGAAATGCAGAAGCACTGGACTCGAGTTTCGTTTTCATTAGAGCTCGTCAGTGGTGCATATCATCGCCACTGCCGAGACTTGAACCACGGACACGGTGTTCATGAGGCAACCACGTTTAACTCTGTGCCACTGACCTCACGTTAGGCACGACCGAATTATCACATGTGAACGCTCAACTACTTTCGCTTGTGAGTAATGATCAGGTTGCCCGATCGCCTCGAGAGGAGACACAATTACTGTGTATTAACTCCAATCGTCTGGCAGGTTTAATGAGATTGGAGATCTCGACCTTTCTAGGAAGTCCTAACCGCGGGGGTGTCGGTTGGAGCTGACAGACAGTAATTGTCTCCTCTCGAGGCGATCGGGCAACCTGATCATTACTCACAAGCGAAAGTGGTTGAGTTCTCACATATGATAATTCGGTCTTGCCTAACTTGAAGTCAGTGACGCAGTAGTAAACATGGTTGCCTCAGGAACAGCGTGTCCGTGGTTAAAGTCCCGGCAGTGGCGATGATATGCATTATTGACGAGCTCTAATGAAAAC